>CATIWJ010042076.1:0-18391 GCA_949640765.1 Croton laevigatus | reverse complement strand
CTTTTGCATTCACATAACGTGCCCTTTCCATCTCTCGAACTTGCATTGATCAAATACCACTACTCAAACTAAACAAGGAGTAACAGAATTGTAGCAAGACATGGATGAAGGGCGCATAAAAGCTCATCAACAGTTAGGTCGTACTGAAAGGAGATAAAGGTTAAAATTGCACAAAGCAATGGCATCTTAAACAAGCCTGAACTGATTTTATAAACCAAAGAAAATGAAACATCATTAATGCCATTCACTTTATGAATTTACATCGCAGCTGCTTTTCAACACAATGCAATCAAGCAACCTACTAGGAATTTACATTTCTCACCCTCAACCCCAACGCATCATACATACATACATAGGGAAAAAAAATTTTTGGAAACCATGAAAAATCAGCAATTAAAAAGGGTTAAAAAATTGAAAACAATCGAACTCCTCTGATTAACTCTCCCTTGGATTTCTGCGTTTGCTTCTATCGACTCGTTGAAGGATGGAATCCAAATCCAGTGGAGTTTGGAAGGTCAAACCCGATTGGCAAAGATTGCCTGTCAGTAGGAGGAGCTGAAAAAGGGAAAAATTAACATACCATCTACAGGGATTTTTTTTTATATATATGTATATGTGTGTATAATATTTTGTTCTTTGAATTTGCTAGGGAGCCAAATCCTCACTCCCCACACCAACACTTGACTTGTCAATCGTGCGTACATTGTATTGTTCGTATACCCTTGACCTATTCTCTGCCCACCACTGTTCTGCATGCTTCTCACTGAACCGCTTTCGGCTGCATTTATAAACATAAGTTTTGATATGAAGAAGTTGCCAGTACAAAAATGACTTGAAATACCACAAGTCTTCATGCTAAAAGAAACAAAGGCGGAACATTCATTGCCACCTTCCTAGTGCAGCTATAGAAGGATGAGGACCCTAAACGAACAAAAAAAAAGAAAAACTATATGCCTAACTTTCCCTCTAACTCAGCTTTCCAACACAATTAATAACAAGTACAATCTACCATCTAAGAACTTGTTGTATACGATAGAAGAAAGAACTCGAGATATAGTTGTTTTCTACTTAAGAAAGAAAAAAAAGCTTGCGGATGCATTAGAATGAAGATTTGTATACATCATTTTGATAATGAGACTATCTAGTTTAACATGAAATTTATGCTTGATTTAAATTTTTAAAATAATTTAAAACAACGCACCTGAAGCGTACTCGTTTAAGATCCTTGACACCTCCTGGCAGGGAGGTAAGTGTTATATATACACCAGGCTCATCTTGCTCTACCCATTCAGCTTCATGATGTGATTCGCCTTCTTTTGATCTGTTTCCACTTCTAGCTGTTGCTTCTAAATTGCCTTGCTTGTTATGAGCTGAACTGCGGACACTAGCGACGTTAGAGGCATTAGAATTAGATACCAACTGGTTGTTTAATCCATTTGTGTCTTGCTCTTGGGATGTCATTTGCCCATTCAAACGATCAACAGACAAATTAGGAACATCATTGGTTGCAGGAGTCAAGCCAAATGAAGTAAACGAAGGTGATTTGACATTTCGAGCTGCTCCTACAGGTAGCCTTTCAGCCATGTCTTTTAACTATCAAAATCAAATTGAACCATCAACATGAGGATCCATCAGAATGTAATAAATCATTAAAAGGGTATACCTTTGATTTGTAAACAACACAATATAAAAAAAAATCAAAGAACTTAATAATGCATAGATGGCATATTCAAGTCCACATTTTGATTAGAATATCAGAAGGGTCAATTTCCTGGAGATTTGGCTCTTAAACACAGGCTCTATAACATTGAACTTTAACATCTAAACTCATTCCACATTTTAAAATCAAAACTCCCCGATTTACAATAGAGATGATGCAGAATAGAAACAAGAAAATGAAAATGAAAACCAGGATAAAGAAATAAATGGTTATTCATATCTATCATCATTACTGGAAAGCTTGCCAGTAGGCCATATCATTGTTTACAGTTTGCACCAACTTTCTGCATCCCAAAAGAAAAATTAATGCTACAATCCAAGGAAAGGGATTTGTTGGCAGCAAGATCTGTAAGGGGAAAGAAACTCATTTCTTTTTCCTCATGATAGTTTTTGTTTCTTTTGGATACTAGGTCTATGAGTTCTTAATTTTGAGAGAGGATTGCTGGATTTTCATTTCAAACATCAGAAGAATGATGTAGGGTTGGGTTATGGGAGAAGATACTTGCAAGAGAGAAGGGTTCAACCCAATGTGGGTTGAAGCTTACTAAGCAGCTCCATTTTTTTTCCCAATTTTATCCGGATTCTAAAATTGGAGTGCAATAAAAACTAAGTTTGCCAAACTGGGATGAAATTGGGACAGTTAATTTTGGAGTGAAATTATGACTCTTGCAAAGGTTACAGAATAAAGAAATTAAAAATGAAGGTAGTCTCACTCGATGTCATCATAAATTTTTGTACTGCAGCTTCAAATGTCCATTTGTCCAAAAACAGCTAAGATGAAGTACCCTATAGAACATTCAGAGACACGTACAATTCAAATCTGTTGAATGCAAGCCCCCCAGGAATAATTACAGCATATAATTAGATTTCAGTTTTAGAACCAGAAATTCCAAATTTATCACTCTCTTACTGCAAGCTCGTATTCTCACCATGTAAGTTCCCTCATCATCTGATTTTTATTCACCATGCGTATTTGAACTAAATGTTTCAGAATAGGACTCATTACAAGACGTAAGTTATAGAAATGGTAAATCAGACAAGCCAACTCACAATGGCACAATCTATTTATTATCGTTTCAGTAAAAATAAATCCATCTTACTTGGGCAGTCAGTGACTTGATCACTTCTTTTGCTGCTTTGCATTTAGCAGTTTCTTCTCCTGCAATTGCAATTGCTTCCTTCAGTTGTTTAGTTGTCCTTTCTAGTTCAACTTCCTGAAGCTGAGCTTTGCGAGAAAGGTTTTCCACCTGTGAGAAAACGTAGATGAGGCATGCAAAAGTATAGAACCCAGCAAGTTGTATATGCTTGTTAATGAGTTGAAATACTAAAGCAGCACTACAGTAAATTGGAACTTTAATCTAGAATACCAATCGGATAAAAAGGGCTAATAGTCTGAGAAATAAATAACATTTCTCTGAATTCAAAATATTGTAACATGTAATGCTTTAAAAAACAATAAATCAAGTGTGAATATTGTGCTAGAACCAATTCATTACATTAGCAGTGGAGACTTGATTTGAAGTAATGTTATAAAAACATGATTTCAAAGTGGTGTTTAAGTTTTCTACTTATCCTATATACAGAAACCAGTAGATGTCTAATTTGACATGCTGCTTCAAATAACAGAACCAAAAGTTCCAAACCACCAAGAGGTAGTTAGAAAAAAAGTGATAAGCAATATAAACATAAGCAATATAAACAGCCGTAAGTAACAGCATCACGCAGGATGCTACTCTTACATTCATCAAAGAGCATCTCAACGTCTCAATATAGGTTGTTGTCAGGCTGAAAAAATGCAACCAACATTCACCAAAGTGCTCGTCTTCCTTATTCATTTTTGCAATTTTCTCTTTAAGAAAATTACACCAACAATAGTCTCTCTCTCTCTCTCTCTTTATGTATATATATATATATATATATATTAAAAACAAATTCACACTAATGTAGATAAAAAAGGTTAACATCAAATATAATATATATGATATACATAGCACATAGCTCGTGAAAAAACATTTGACATTTGACACCAAAGAAAAAAGATTGCCGAAACAAGGATTTTCACCATTCCAACAGAAATGGTCAAATTATTGATAAAAAGGGCAGCCCAATGCATAAAGGCATCCTGCATTTATACAGGGTCCGGGGAAGGGCCGCACACCCGAAGATGTAATGTAGGCAGCCTTACCCTGCAGTTACAGCAAGAGGCTGATTCCACGGTTCAAATCGGTGACCTTTTGGTCATGTGGCGACAACTTTACTGTTGCGCCAAGTCTCCCCTTCACATCATTGATAAATGGACGAAATTAAAATATGGAAAACCTTTAGGTTATCTCTTAATTCGAAAAATACAGATGTGAATGAGTAACTTCCAATAAAATAATAAAGCCTAGACCAAGTAATGCAAGACCATAGAAAATTTAACAAGTGGTGTCACTCCTCACATGTCTTGTATTCCAAAACAACGGAGTGCGGGGCTTCATCCTATTTTGGATTCTGTAAATTCTGACCACAGTAAGTTTCGAATGTATATACCATACAAGCATACATTCTATAATTGGTTATTGGCAATTTCCTTGCATTCCTCCATCCTTTCAAACACTTTACATGACGAATCAGTATCGACTAGGGGTGAAAGGAACAGAAAAATGACAATAATTGATTGAATTATACAGGCAGTTGATTGAAAGGAAGGAAACATGGTGCATACCTGCGCTCTCAATTTAACAACCTCTTGGCTGAGGTTCTCATTTGTTCTTTTAGCATCATCTACTACTATTTTTGGTGAGGTTAGTCCACCTAGGGTTGGGGTTGGTGTTGTTGAGCGAGGAGGACTAGGTCGTCTCGATATTGGAGAAGTTGCACGTGAAACAATTCGTGATCCAGGGACAGAAGCTGAGAAAAACTTTTTGGATGAACCAAACATTGGATTAAAAGATTTAGAAATATTAAGTCCTCCCCATTGGGAACCTCCATTAGGAACAGGGGAAACACGACTACTATTGAATTCTAGTTTCTTGTTTCTCTTAGATCGATTTTCTGCTTGTTTCAAGGATTCCCTTGATGAAAATCTGGCAAGCTGTGCTTGAGATCTGGAGTCTAACTTGTCATCTTTATCAATGAAATCATTAGACCCATGATTGACACCACCTCTCCTACTTGTGGAAGACTGAGAAGAAGCATCTGTTTCCATGGCTTTTCTAAGTTTACTAAAGCAATTATCACAAACACGATAAGTTTTGTTGGGATTTGGTGCCATGGAAGCCTTAAGAGACTTTTTGCTGCTGCATGAATGACAAAAAACTAGTCCACAATTATAACAGTTGTGACGTTTCCTTTTGAAATTGAAGGGAAGGCGGCAGCCAGAGCACATAGATTGATCAATGCCAGAAACCCACTTATGAAGGCAGATAGCTGCAGTAAAATTAGTGCCACAAGCAATACTTTTTACTTGTTTGTCTTTCAAGGCTTCCACCAATGAAGGGAAATTTCTATCATCAGTGTCCCCATGGCCCAATCGTCCATTTGCTCCCTTACCCCAAGTATAAACTTCAGTTTTTGAAGTTAAAACTGCAACATGATAAGCACCACAAGAAATCTCCTCAACAAAACTCTTGGATAACTTTCCTTCCACACGGGCAGGTAGCTTTCCATCGGCATGGGGGTTTCCTAGCTGGCCATATACAGGACTGCCCATCGTGTACACCTGACCAGAGGTTGTAAGTGCAACTGTAAGACTATGTCCACAAGCAACTTGGCAAAAGTTGGGATCAACAAGAGCAGCAACGCAAGTAGGCACTAGTTTTGCTTCCTTGTCGCCATGGCCAAGTCGACCTTTATCTCCATCACCCCATGTAAACAGCTTTCCTGAAGAACAATTGCTAGAACTAGAATTTCCAACCATAACTTCCACAACTGCAGCAGTGTGCCAAACACCGCAGGCTGCCCGTACTGTACGGAGACCTTTAAGGGATTCCACTTCTCTTGGCAGTGAAACACTTCTCCGATCTCCATGGCCCAAAACACCAAATGTGCCATCACCAAAAGTAAACAATTGCCCAGCAGAAGTTACAACTGCTGTATGCCAGGGTCCACAAGAGATATATGAAACATGTATGCCCTCTAAGGGTCCATTCACTCTTTTTGGAACCCAATGGCACACTTCATTTCCATGTCCAAGAAGTCCAAAATTGTAAGTGCCATCACCCCATGTGTACAAGTCACCAGAAAGTGTTACAGCACATGTGTGGTACTCACCACATGCCACAAGCTCAATGTTTATATTGCTGAGGGCATCAATAAGCTTTGGATGTAAAACATCAGAGTCTACACCATGTCCAAGCCTGCCTCCTGATTCCTCCCCCCAGGAGAAAATCTCTCCTTGCTTTGTAACTAAGGCAGCATGTCGTCCACCACAGGCAATGTTCTGGACATCAAGTACTACAGTGGATTCTAAGGCTTTAGGCAATAAAGAATCCATCTTTGCACCAAAACCGGTCCCGACTCTATGACTTCCACCACCTAGGACACCGTCCCCTGTCCCTTCTCCCCAAATAAATACATCTCCTAAGGCATCACCATCATCATGACCAGAACCTTGACTTGATGAGCTAACAGCACTAGACAGGCTAACTCTAAAGGCATCCATTGACATTGCTTTCATATGACCATCTACACTATCTGAGCCTCCAGATGACAAAGAGTGCACAGAAGCACTAGCATCTGAAGGGAAGAAACCCTTGGGAGGAACAGCGTATAATATCACATCTGAAAATGCCTTATCTAGACCATTTTTAGGGGGGCTTTCATATGGACTGTGAAGACGAAGGTGGTCTCCATCCTGAATTTAAGGCAAAGAAAAGCCCTTATTTTGCGATAAATTGGCCAATTCAATGGAAGAAGACAGATATGGAAGAGAGCCATACCTTCTGCAAACTGTCATTGCTACCAAATGGAGAATTCAGAGGAGAACTTCTACGGGTATACGTCCTAGGACTATTTGCTCCAGATGGAATTCCATCACTCCTTGATTCTGTTCTCCATTTTCGATGATGACAACGTGAAATTAATGCTTTCAAACCACTAAACCAAACCTCAGCTTCATCTTTATCTTTGCAAATCTGGTAGAGAAAGATCAGACCATTAAATCACACTCAACACTGAAAAATAAAAGCTACAATACTAGTTCATAAACTGCAGCTGTGCAAGAGCAAAAACCACAGTAGGAAAAATTATAATGACAATCAATTAAATGCAGACGTACAAAATACACAGATTCAAAAAAAATTGCAAGCCATAAAGAGGGATTTAATTGAAAGGAATAGCCAGAAAGACATTCTTACCAAATCCAATGACCTGTCATTATATATAAGGGAAAAAGACTGATATTCCTTCTCAGGTCGCGGATACCTTTGAAAGATTGGCTGGAAATATAAGGCCAATTTTGATTAGTACACATTGAAAGAACTGAAGCAGACAACGTACAGCACCAAAGGGCAATAAGCATTGAACCCTATATTACAAAAGCAAATGCAGTCACACAATATCATACACAATTATCATTGCCCTAAAAGAATTTAAGAAGTAGTTGTCCCTATATTCAAATTGGTAATCTCAGCTCAAAGAGTTTCTTTGGTAGCAGTGGACTAACTAGAAATTCAACAAGGAAGATGACGACAAACTTAAACTAGAGGACCAAAACACATTCATATCTTTTATTAGTCAAATAATGACAAACTATGGAGATCTTATACAAAGAAAAAGAGGGCAGCCAGTGCACAAAGCTCCCTATGGGCGAGCCTGAGGAAGGGTGGGGACCTCTTCAGATCAATTTTACCCAGCCTTACCCTATATTTCTGCAAGAGACTATTTCCACGACTTGAACCCGTGACTCTCTCGTCACACAGACAATTCTGCCATTGCACCAAGGCTAAACAATGGAGACCTTATACGCAAGATAAATTACTACTTTATGGAACCATAGTTCAAGTTAGGATATTACTCGAGACTAAGCCATAAAAAGGGTTCATAAAGCAGATCCAACAAGTTGGGATTAAGGCTTAGTTGTTGTAGCTATTGTCATTAAGAGTACAACAATTTAACTAGAGTCATAATTCACCAAGTTGTGATGGTCGAAATAAGTGAAAGAATGCAAGGTTCTAGAATTAATTAGTTTTGCTTTTGTTTTATGAAGAAAACAAATTTAACCATTGTTTTTCCTCAAAAAAAAATAAAATAAAATAAAAAATAACCATCGTACATAGTGATCAGTGGCCAAACATTATAAAATGTAAGTTATTATCAGTTTGACAAAGTTAGCTACTTCCATAAAAGCTCAGATAATCTGCACCTTATTAAAATTTGATATTTACGCATCAATATGACCATACATCTCAGCTCCATAAACTGGCTAATAATGTTATACTACCAGTGCCATTAATGAGATTCGAAACATTTTAGCATGTAAAATCATATCATGCATCACAGATGAGTGACTAATAACTACAGTACATTGGCAATGTAAATTCAACTCAATATAACTTCTACAGTAAGATACTTACCGTGCGTTGCCCTGATATGATCCTAGATACATGGCTTAGTCTAAGATGTTTCTCCTCTTTCCCTGAGAACCATATCAAAACTGATTCATCCTAAATGCACAAAAAAAAAAAAGTTATCGTTTAGAACTTCAAATAGGAAGAGTCCAATTGAACAGGAAGCCAACAGGCAATCAGAATGAATGTAATACAGCACTGGGGATTACATCAATTAATATCTAATCCAATCACATGCTTTCAACTGGAAAAAAAAAAACTAATCACATAAATAAAATTGTAAAGCAACACGGAACCTGAGAACACTGATTCACTAACAATGGGCTACCAGAAAATGGACTAAAAATATTTAAATATCTACTGGTATTATCTTATACAAGTTGCAACTTTTATATCGTTTAACATATTATGTTAAATAAATTTATAAAAAACGGTTCACTTCTTGAGTCAGTGTGTGATGTTAATGATCAAAATCTGGAAACTGGAGGAAACTTACATTGGAAAGACGGAAAGGACAAAACTTCGGCTTTCCTCTTCTCCCATACTTGAGCAAATAAGCCCCTTTCTTTAAAGCAGTGATGGCCTGTTATAAAGATCATTCAAACCTAACTTAAGCATGTTCAACACTTTTGCTGGTGATAAATTAATATTTACTTAAAGATACTAAAACGTAAAACTGGCACACGCACGTGAATAAAGATGAATTGATAAAATCATACTCATTTTTTTTATATTTTTTTAAAGTACTTTATTACCACATTATCTTCAAGTTGTTCCACAACCGTTGTGACACTAAGGGAAAAGACTGAAAGCACCGTAAAACAAAGTGACAGGATCTAAAAAATATGTAATAATGCATTATTTGATGGGAGATATACCATCCAACTCATCTCCTTCTCCATGTCTACGAAAACTCTAGCAAACTAATACTTTCAGTTAAGTGATCTAGACTCCGATTGAGGAGAACAGAATGACAATTTTCCAGGTAGATACTCAGTACATTCCATAACAAAAGTGAGTGATTAAGGCAAAACATCAGGATGTGGCTACCAAGAAACAGGGACAACCAAAATATTATTCATTTTATCCTTTCTCTCCATTATTATTTGTAATAACATGCCTAGGTATCTAAGTCTTATAATCAAATAATGCCTAGCTCTTTTTCTTTTTTTTATTTTCACTAAACTGTATAACTCAGTGGAAAATGTTTAATATTACATCTGCTGTATCAGAGTCAAATAGAAACCAAAATTTTAAGAATAATTAGCATAACTTGTGAACAGAGATTCTATTGATTTATCATTTACCATGTCATTTATTATTCCGATTTTAGAAATGAAAAGTGAGGGTATAAGGCTCTAACAGACTGAAACAGTGAGAAAAGAACACAGGAATGTGTGAGATGTCAAACTAAAATAGTGTTGGCTACATAAATTGTCATGCAATAAATTTATAAAGTAAAAAATATTATCTGTCAACATTCTGTCTTCAACTTATGTAAGACATGTAAAATATTGTTATGTTGCAGTGAATTTTTAACCAGAATATTGCACCTATTACAGAATTACATAAGAGTATGTTGCAACTATTGCAGCAAGTTCTTTCTCTTTCCCTAACAAAAAATGTGCAATCTCTTTAATCTTCCATCATATTCTCATTGTATATGCACTTTTGCGTTTAAATGTAGAGTAATATTTGCCTCCAGAAAATAAGCTTAAAAATATGACCAACGTTTCTCTATTCCCTTCATGCAAACCGCTCAAATATCTGCAATTACATATTTTGGATATCCTATTGCAAATGGTTATAGTTCTCTGAATGAACCAACAGAAACTGAATTATATCATCAGTTTGTAATTCTGTCATTCAACAAATAACTCTAACTAAGCCATTTAGAACCAAATCATTTTAAAAAAGCGCATAGAGTTGGCAAAGCAAGAAATCTCATCTAACAATGATCCATATTACAATCCCTAGTCCCTAAGGGAAAAATAATCTGAACTTAACAGAAGTTCATATGAACTATTTCAAACTTCAAACAAACAAATTATTAAAAACCCCAAATTCAACAATATTAATCAACTTCAGCCCATAGAATACTACCCACACTATCTCATCCACAAGTCAAACTAGCATTTGAAACACATCCTACAACAAGTATACAATTTAGATTTTAAAAAATTATCACCAACAATAGCAAAAAAAACTCATCTAACAACCAAAAATGCAAGCTAGAAAAAAAAAATTAAAAAAAATACCTGCTCTATGTCTCTTTCAACTGGCCCAGTCCTACTAAGATCCGCGGCCATTCTATCAGTCCGCGACATCACGAACAAACCAACAGAAATCTTAATCTACTCACCATTTTCGAGGAAACCGAACCTTTGCACATGCAATCCTTACATCCAATACCATAACAAATCCACTCTTCTAACGACCAGAAAGATCAGTGAGTTCAATTGCAGACGATGAACTAAAATCAAGTGAGAGCTCATGAACTGGAAACACTGACGGAGGAAAGTAAATAAACCAAACAAACCTCCACTCCAGGGATTTTGGAGCTGGAAAAAAAATGTGATTGTTTGGGTAGCGAGAAAGTAAGAGAAAATCCAGCAAAAAGAAAAACAAATACTGAATGATCTATCAGATTTCCAGTTGTCACAAGTACAGAGAAGAGAGAGAAAGGGAAAGCGTTTTAACCATGGAAGCTGAAGGAGAGAGAGACTGAGAAAGAAAAATTATACTATTAAAAAACAGCAAATAGCAATAATAAAAAAAAAAAGTACAGTGTATAAGAAAGGATGTAAGCTTAGGTGAGTGGGAGAGAATATAATAAAGATATTGCAGATAAAGAAAGAAGAAATGTAAAAATTGCTAAACTGTTTAGTTAATTTTGATTTTGTCAAAAAAAAGATTTTTTTTTGATTTTGTCTGAAAAAACTGGTGGAAAAAAAAAGGAAAGAGATTGGATTTTTGTAGTCACTTCACTTTCACTTTCTATCTTATTTCCAACACTATTCTTTCTATTTTCTAAAACATATTGACTAGCAAGCAACTCCTCCCTCCCATGGCACATTGTTCCTACAAATGTGACAGGTGTTCTTTTTTTTTTTTTCGAAAAAGAAAAAGAGAATAACACTTTTATTATAATATAAATTTTTTTAGAATGAAATGAAATTTTATAGTAGATGAAATAATTGAAATACATAAATGAAATGTTATAACTTATATCAAAACGAGCATATTGCATTTTCTTATTTTAAATTTATCGGTTTATTTATTTTCTTATTTATTATGAAAATATAATTAAAAATTTTTTTAAGTCCAAAAAAATAGCTTAGTAGTAAGATATCTCTTTTCTGGGACCTGAGGTCCCGGATTCAAAGTTTATCAATCTCTTTTCCTAAATCCCCCAAGTAAAATAGAGTATTTATGTAAAAAAAAAAACACTTAAAAATCTTTTAAGGACAAAAAACCTCTATATATTGATTCCAATTTAATTATATGCCTTATAATTCAATCACTTGTATCTCATATATATATTTTTTTTAACAGAACACTTGTATCTGATATGAAAAATTGAAAAGTAAAGAACATAGGAACAATTTCCATTTGAAGTAAATATGACACAAAATTAAGGCAAGTCTTACAAATTTTGAGGCTCTAAACTAATATAAAATTGTAATTACAATTGGGGGCTTAGTTTAACATAAAATTATAATTATAAGTAGAGACTTTTCACATTTGGGACCCTAAACATAGGCTTTACCTGCCTATACCTAAGGCCGGCCCTGCACAAAATTTGGCTAACTCTAGCCTTATCTCTCTAACAGCTTCTGTTCCAAAAACCTTTTTGGCTATTGTTGGCTATTTTTACCGACATCAGCCTTTACAAATCTTTTAATAATCCCATATTTATTAGGATTTTTTTTATAGATTTGATATTTTCTTTTATTTTTAATAATGTTCTTTTTACAAAAATTATTTTCATTTTTTTCAAGAGTGTTGTTGGTTCTCTCTTCATCGAGTTTGTTGTTCTCTCGCTATAAAAGTTTATTTTTCTCTTCTTATAAATTTCTGTTTATTGGGGAGGATTTTAAAAAGAGATGCAAAATTGATTTTACAAATTATTTTTATTTTGAATATTATCATGTTAGACTCGGCTGAAAGACTAAGGTGTCGAATAGCTCAAGATTGCCACAAGGAAATACCAAGTAATCGAATACACCGAGTAAAGCATGTTGCAGATTCAAGTTTATTATCAAATTATACTTTGTATGGGTGTATTTTTTTATTTGAGCAAAGAGATATGAATTGTATCTCATTTTTATAATTATTTCTAATTAATGGAAACTTTTTATTTCTCAAAAAAAAAAAAGACACAAAATTTGATGGTCAAATTTAACTAATATACCAAGCTCAGTACCGAAATAAAAAAAAATATTCAATTTGTGAAATTTTAAAAATTAAAATCAAATTTAGGAGACTAATTAAAGTAAATTTCTAAATTATATAATCCTAAATCTACTAACTATAATCCAAAATCACATATAAATTATTTAAAATTTTAATTCATTTTTTTATTTTGCTAATATTTTTTTTTTAAGTCCCAACAAATAGTAAAATATAAAAGATCATAGTTCAGATATTAGTATATAGAAAATTGCATGGAAAGAAATTACACAGTAGAACACGACTTTTCCAACTACGTGTGGATTTAGTACGGTAATTTTATCCTAAATAATTTTTTAAAAAAATGTTCTCTTTGATTGATATGTTCTTCATATTCTTACGTCTCATCATTGCGTGGCCGAGGATTCCTCTGAACTTCCTATTAATTTTAAGAAGCAATGAAAAAAAAAAAAATTAACACCACAACTATATATTTTAGAGAAAAAAAAGTTATAAAGAAAAGAAAAATAATAAAAACTAGTCTATTAAAATATAAAAAAGCTATGTCCTTGATAATGACATGGCACAATATTAAAGAGATAATTGCTTATGTGTCAATATTTTTTTTTTCATAGATATTTTTGGGGAGGGGGACACTTATGTGGCAATATAGCAAGTATTAAAAAAAAATTTATTATTTTTTATTTTTAGTACTCTCTTCATATGATGATATTCGATAAAAAAAAATTAATTATTTATTACTTATTAATTACTATTATAATTTATTGCTCTAATTAATACATAAAATTATTTGGTAACAATCACATTTAGAATTTCAATAAGCAATTTTCAATATCAACTTAAAATTTATAATAACAAAATTTAATTCCATTTGATACTTGGCATATAAAGTAATAAAACCAAGAAAAATTGAGACAAATACTAGAAATATTTTTAAATCAGGCTCCATCCAAATAATGTAAATATAATCCACAATTATCTAAAACGTTATTAAAACTGTCATTGTAATACAATGATGCTGCAATGAAAATCATTTAAAAGTGGAAAACGCAATTTTGATTTATAAGTAGTAGACATAAAAGCCAATTTGATTGGGTTCATTAAAATGAAATCTTTTAACAAAGTTAATATGAGAGTAGCAATCATAAAAGCCATGTATATAAGTGAAAAAACTGTAGAGCAAGTTAGGATATGGACTCTTGAGAAAATATTGAAATAGCATGAAATTATAAGCAAAGATAAAAGTCTGGACCCATTTTGGGGAGAGAGAGATAGGAAGAATGACAAGGTGGTAATAGAGAAATAATAGAGGATGTTTGAGATGTGGTGAGAAAGATAATTACAAAACACATATTTAAGTTAGAATGTAAAAAAAAACTTTGAAACAAAACTAAGTTAGAATATATAAATTATGATTTTAATTATGGTTCAAGTCAAGACTCAATTTTCTTTCATTAGTTATTATAAATTTTGTGGAAGTCTGATCGGTCTAAAATTAGTCTAATATCTAAAAATAACTAAATGTTTATTCATAAAAGCCTAAATCTAAAATCAAATAACTCAAATCTATATAAAATTATTTTTTTATCAGTCATTTAATAATATTTACTATTTTGTAATAGTTAAATACTTTTTCACAATTAAAAAAATCAATCAGAAAACAAAATAAAAAATACTGATGAAAATATAAATATATTAAAAGTGTTAAACATTTTGTAAATTACTGTTTAAAAAATAAAATAAAAATATATAAAATAATTTTTCATTAAAATATTTAAACAGATAAAAAAATTGAAAAAAAACTTTAAAATAATTTAAAAACCGCGCGCATCGCACGGTCACACGACTAGTATAATATTTATATAAAAAAAAATAAAAGTACAAGCTCCAATAACTTAAATCAATAAGATAATTATTAAAACTGCATTGTAATATAATGATGTTGTCTATACATGTTCTCAAACCAACGAAAATCATTCAAAATTGGAAAACATAATATTTATCCATAAGCATCAGACATAAAAGTCAATTTGACTGGGCTAATTAAAATAGAATATTTTAACAAAATTGATATGAGAGTAGCAACTATAAAAGTCAAGTATACAAGTGAGAGAATTGTAGAGCAAGTTGGGATATGGACTCGAAGAGGATGTTGAAATAGCGTGAAATCATAAGCGAAGGTAAAGGATATAGGACCCATTTTGGAGAGAGAGAGAGCGAATGGCAAAGTGGTAATAGAGAAATAATAGAATAAGTTTGTAATGTATTGAGAAAGATTATTACAAGATGCATATTTAAGTTAGAATGTAAAAAAAATAATTTTAAAAACAAAATTAAGTTAAAATGTATAATTTATGATTTTAATTATAGTTCAAGTCAAATTTCAATTTTCTTTTATTAGTTACTGTAAATTTTGTGAAAATCTGGTTGGTTTAATATTTGATCTAATGTCTAAAAAATAATCAAATATCTATCCATAAAAAAACTAAATCTAAAATCAAACAAATCAAATCTATAAAATAATATTTACAATATCAAATAATTAAATATTGAAAAATTTACAAAAAAACTCCCTATATTTTACTTATATCTACATTTTTCTCCCTGTCTTTTTTTTTTTGACACAAATATCCCTGCATTTTAATTCCGTTGACAAAAATACCATTTTTTCTATTTTTTCTGTTAAAATAACGATAGAATGACCAAAATGTAATTTTTATGGATCCTTTTAAAAAAACTTAAGAAATGAGGGATTGAAATGAAAATTGCCAAAACTTCTCTCCTTTCTCTTCTTCTTTGTTGAAACCAAGCTTCGTCGCTAATAGCACAGCCACCAGAACCAAACCGCCTCACCGTCGTTAGAAGGGAAACCGGTGGTCGCGTAACACAAGCGCTGCCGCTAGCCCTCCGATCCGACACCGACCAAGGCTGGCTTGACGGCAAATACGAAGAGCAGAACCAGCTTTTCGAGAAAACCACCACCAGTTCTTAAGACCCAAAACGATGACCCAGCTTGCCGAGGTGAGCTCGCGTTGGCCAGGGACGTTTGCCTCGCTTGCCATCGACGGTGACTTTACTGATCAGAAGGATTTCAAAACGAAAAGCACCTGTTCTTCGTATTGTTCCAAACAATTTTCCAACTTTGTTTTTTATTTATTTTATATCAAAATAAAAATTAATCAAAAACTCGATTTTGTTTAAAAACGAACAGATTTTCCAGATGATTAAGAAGTTTTGGCAGTTCCTCCTATCTCTTCCTCCACTTTCCATGGAGTTTGAAGGTTGAAGATGGAAAATCGCAAATCAGTTTGAAGGTTGAAGATGGAAAATTGCAAATCAGTCTTTCATTTGTTCATCTTTTTCAAAAAAGCATGTAAAATTACATTTTGATCCATTTTAACAAAAAAAATAGACAGAATGATATTTTTGTCAACGGAAATATAAAGCAGGGAGTTTTGTGTCTTAAAAAAAATGGGAATAAATTGTAAATATAAGTAAAACTTAGGGAGTTTAAGTAAAATATCCCTTAAATATTTTTCCATAATTACAAAAATCAACCACAAAACAAAATAAAAAATTTATTAACAAAAATATTTGTGAACCACTGTTTAAAAAACTAAAATGAAAATATAAAACAATCTTTGATTGAAATATTTACATAAAAATAAAAAGAGTTGAAAAACAAACTTTAAAATAATTTAAAAATCGAATGTATTATGTGTTCATACAACTAGTAAAAGACAAATATTAAAACATAAATAAATAAGGGTAACCAACCACATAAATAAAAAAAATAAAATAGAAGTACAAGCTCCAATAAATTAATTAATAAGATATTGAAAAAGACGATAAAACTTCATCAATCACTACTCTTTAATTGAAATTCTATGTTGGGGCAGAGACTCAACCAATTGAATGACTTATGTGGTTAAGATCCAGTAGAGTTAGTAAATAATCTATTTTCGTGTCTAGACGGACGAAGTTTGAATCTTCCTTTCATATCTAGGTGGGTGAATTACATCTATGTTAAAAAAAAAAGATGGAGATAACTTACTTAATTACTGTATGATTTGTTATATTGAGAAAGGCATAATGAATGTACCCAAGCCAGTGAGCCCTTCCCTAAAATTTGGGCTGGCAATGCCACAAAACTTAATAAATAACACAAATAGAAGTTTTCCTTTTACAAAAGGAAAATTTACAAAAAACTCCCCAGATTATAGCATAAATAACAAAAACCTTCATGTTTATCAGGTATTATACAAAAACCTCCATATTTTATTTTTCCGTTAATATTTTCCTCCCTCTGTCTATTTTGTGATGTTAAAATAACGGTTAAATGACCAAAATGTAATTTAACGGGTCTTTTTGAAAAACTGAAGAAATAAAGGATTGATTTTAAATTTTTCCTATCTTCTTCCTCCCCAAACGATATTGATCGGAAATTTACAATTCCGGTCAGGTCACCGTTGATTGCCGGAAAATTACTAAAAAATGCAAACGTTGCTGGATTTCAAATCCAAGTACATCAATAGCTTCGTATCACTGTAAGGAGTCCAAATATGCAATCAAACTCAACGGACAAAACACAGATTTGCCGGAAAATCACAATAATCATTCTATCAGTTGCCGGAAAATACAACTTTCAAATCCGGCAATCAATCAACTTAAACTCAACATCAAAGTGAAGCTTATGGAATAAGGATTGAGAATCTACCTCCAAATTGGTTGGACTATAGCCGGAGGACGTCGAAAAAGCCATCGAAAGTTTCGGTCGTTGAACATGTTTTTCGATTTTGCTATAGATTGGCAACAAAGCCTACATCATCGGAAAGCTCGCGTTGAGAGGATTCCAGATCAGTCCTTAAAGTCTCCGTCCGACCACTGTAGATGCCGGAAAGCTCGTCGGAAGCTTTCGGTCGCCGTTTGTCTTTGGTCACCAGAAACGATGTTTCCAGGGGCAAGGCCTATGTCAATTGGAAGCCCTCAGCAAGGTGAGTCGGCCGGTGCCTTCCTTTTCATTGTCTGTCGCCAGAGTACACCGAAATTTGCGTCGACAGCTTCTTCTTTCTCTTTCCTCTCGCCGGTTTCTCACGATCTCTCTCTCTCTCTCTTAGTGGTTTGCCGGACATGAAGAAGAAGATAAAGAATAAGAAGATGAAGGCGGCAGCTAGGGGTTGGCAACCGAACCGAAAATCAGAAACCGAAGAAAAATCGACCCGAAGAATGAGAAACCGAAAACCGAATCGATAGCCTCAGAACCGAATAACAACCGAATCGAAAAATTCGGTTCAGTTTCGGTTCGGTCCGGTAAAAATCGAATTTTCACTTAAGATGCATAGCATAGATTCTTTAATCTCACTTTAATCTCAGAAAATTAATTCTATCATTTGACAGAATGTAGCAATAAAAAAGCAAAGGAAAAAAAAATTCAAAAGCTCAACATCACCTACCCAAAAATTCACAATACATATATATATACAAATATTATCATAGCCCTAAACCAAAACAATCCATAAACAGTTTAAGAAAATTAACCCAAAAAAGAGAAATTATACAATCAAAACGCATCAATCAACAAAATCAATATAAATAAATTTCAAAAATTTTCATCTCAATACAACCAAACCCATATTTTACCAAATCTCAAGATACAAAATTAAGAAATATTACTAAAACCAAGGTTTCAGAATCTCAATACTAAGAAC
>CATIWJ010042028.1:0-24176 GCA_949640765.1 Croton laevigatus | reverse complement strand
TTGCATTGTCGAGGCCATCACAAGGATTCAATTTCAATGTTATTGGAACAATAAGATCAAACTACCAAATCAATTGCTTGGATTCTCGATTTGCAATTGTAACCATAATAAAAAAAACTTTTATTTTGAGATTTTTGCAGTTGCACTTGTAAGTCCTCTAATTCTCATTTCTTTTTTTTGCTAATTGATTATATATAGTTAAGTCAGCATTCAATTTCTTAAAGAAGACCCTTAGTTTTGCTGTTTTGGTTTTTGTAATTGAACTAGAATAGTTGTTTTTATTTTCTGATATAATATTTTATTTTTATACTCAAAATTTGAAAATAAAACGCAGCAAGCAAATTCCTCCTTTGCTTTCCTTGTTCTTATTATTTCTCTTTTTGTGATATAGAGTGAGATTAGGGCAGTTTATTTACAGATCTCAGTCTCTCGATTCAAGAGGTAATCACCATCACTAAATGTTGATTTCCTTCATTTTCTCTTTAACTTTTACCCAATCTACTTTCTTCTCCAGAATTTCATTTTTCAATCTCATAATTTGTGAAATTTAGTGAAATTTGAAATTTTTTTTTTAGTGTAGAATCCTCATTCTTCATTGCTGTGGATAGGCAATTTGCTTGATATTGCTATATTCATGACCTTACTCCTACTTACTTATATGTTTTGTGCTAATTTCATTCCTACTTTTCCTAGAATACGATAATTCAAATTACATTACAAGTTTAGGATCAGATAATTGAACATAATCTCAATCAATATATCAACCCCATTTTTATAACTTCAACTTATATGATTTCTCTTTTATCTTTCATAACTAACGGACTAAACATCTGATTTTCAAGAATTTTTGATATGTGCATTTGGTTTATCAACTGCCTTTATGTTTCTTGGTTTTACGGTATCAACATTTAGAGATGCTTTATTCTTCTATAGATGATGCTACTAATTGAATTATATTAATATTTCCCTTGTTACTATGCTACAGTTTGTGATATTGTATTTTTTAGAAAATATAAACTATTTGATGTGATAAGATATATTTTTCAATCTTATTTTACCATTCTCTTATGTATATATTACATGTACTTGTGATAGAAGTTGAAATATGGTTTGAATTGTGTTCTATTCCTATAATTTGCATGGCTTGAATAGTTTTTGAACATTGTTTAAACAGTTTTTAAACAGGATTTAAACAATAGGTTTTTCTATGCTTAACAAGGTTCCTTTTTAAATACTAATAGAATTTCTTTTTAAATATACTTTGAATAGAGTTGACATAATTTTAGAATAGGGTTCAAGTGTTGTATTTTTCTATGCTTAACATCGTTTATTTTTAAATACTAATAGAATTTTTTTAATAGATTTTGAACAAAATTTGAATAAGGTTTGAACTATGGGTTTAAATAAATGAGTTTTTTTTATCAATATCTTTTTTATGATATATAAATTTTTATTGTAAAACAAGATTAATAACAGAGAGAGAAGAGAGCAAAGGAGAAGATATAAAGAAGAATAAAGGTTAATATTATTGATGTATATGTGTTTACAGAAACTCCTCTATTTATAGGCACAATAACTAATTACATTGTAGAAGTATGGTTCTTATCTTGATAAGGAATAAGTTTGACTTGACTTGTAAAACATTCTAAATACTTGATAGATGAGACATCCACTTATTTCATAATAAATTTATAATTGTTTTTTAAATTTCTAATTATATTTGAAAGTCTAGAAAGTGATTAACCACCACAAGTGGCATACAAAAGGCTTATATAGGAAGTCCAAGGCGGTGTAGCCCCCAAAACTACACGTCTAATAAGATTCAAAGGGCCTTTAAAATCTTAGAGTTCAAGAGGCCCCTTGATTCTCGGGGTCCAGTAATCTGGCCCAGTGGAGAGGTCGCATGGGTGACCTTCCCTAGCTTGGACAAGAGCGACTTCCCCATGGCTTGGTCATGGGCGACCTCTCTCATAAACTTGGTGAAGGCGACTTTACCTTTCTGAGGGTCTCAAATATGGAAGAGGTAGAGGTAGAGGTAACCTAGGGGCAACCTCTACTTGGTTATGGGACCGCTACCAAAGAGAATAACCTCTCTCCAAAGGCTACCTCTGGACAAAACCTCTCTTAGGACCTCTTGGTAAGTCACCTTTTAGGGAGGTGTCTTACAGATGTCCCCTAAGTACCAAGTCATTCCATATCTTAGCCATTAATACGTAGAACATATCACTACCTTTACATAACACGACCTTTTTTTTCCAAACTTTGTCAATGTTTTATTGGAGAATTACTGACGACCTTTCATAAGACATGATACTTACAACCTCTTTCTTAGAGGGGCATTATTAAGGAAGGGAGCATGTTGAAGAATGCTTTTACAGTGGCCTCGACCTGACACTTGGCCAATAAAGGCAACTATGATAATACACATAGATGTTATTCTCTAAATGCCAAGTTATTCCATGTCTTGGCCATCATTAACTTTGAGCAAGTTGCCCCTGGATTTGACAACCTCTCGCACTAATGAGTCTAAAGCTTTGAACTATAATGAGTGTATCAATTTAAGTGTGAGGTGAAGAGGTATATTTTCAAGCTTATTTGCTATATGGGTGGTCCAAGCACATGGAAACGAGTCACATATGTTAAGATTGTAACTTAGCCCAGGCACATAAGAAGCATGTTACTTATGTGAGGCATTGATATAGTATAGTCCAAGAACTTGAGGAGCAGATTACTAAAGAAAAGCTATGTCATTCAAGAGAGGCGCCAATATAGTGTGGCCTAAGCACTTGAGAAGCATGTTACTTAAGAGAGGCGTTGATATAGTGGCCCAAGCACTTGAGGAACAGGTCACTTAATGAAGGCGTTAATATAGTCTGGCCCAAGCACTTGAGAAGCAGGTCGCTCAAAGGAGGCGTTGATATAGTGGCCCAAGCACTTGAGGAGCAGGGCAGTTAAGGAAGGCTTTGATATAGTAGTCCAAGCACTTGAGAAGTAGGTCGCTCAAGGAAAGCATTTATATAGAGTGGCCCCAGCAATTAAGGAGTAGGTAGCTCAAGGGAAGCGCTGATATAATGGCCCAAGAATTTGAGGAGCAGGTTACTAAAGGGAGACATTGATATAGTATAGCCCAAGCACTTGAGGAGCAAGTCACTCAAGGGAGGCATTGATACAGCGACCCAAACACTTGAGGAGTAGGTTGCTTAAGGGAGGCGTTGATATAATGGCCTAAGCACTTAAGGAGCAGGTCACTCAATGAGGCATTTATATAGTGTGGCCTAAGCACTTGAGGAGCAAGTCGCTCAAAAGAGGCATTGAGGATAAGGATTACAGAGCACATGCCATTAGAGTGGAGGTTGGAAAACACTATCATTGTAGCATCTCCTTCTTCCCCCAAAATTCAACCGACGGTGGAGTTCCAATTGTTGAAAAATTATTCATTAATCTTCTTGAAAGATTTGTGTAAAAACTAGAGGAGCGTGTGACCTCTCAACCCAAAGGCCATTGGATTGAATCCAAGTCGCAACTTCTTTTTTGTCCAGACATTTGTAAATAACAAGGCAAAAATAATGTTAAAATGCCACTACAATAATATACTTCACGAGCTTAATAGACGTGTACTGGCAGAAGCGCGATGTCTCTAATTCAAACCCCCTTACAAACAATGTATTTTTTCTTTTGCTTTGCTTTTCTTATATTCATTGTAAACGTTGAGGTTGCCAACAGTACATCCAAGTTGGGTCGCCCTTACGGAGAGAACGCGGCTCAACACCGAGAGGTCGCCATATCAAGCCTTTATTAGTGAGTTTTGTTTTTCCTTCAAGAATTTTTATCTATCATTTTTTTTTTACAAAATAAGGCATCATAGAGGGAGGCAAAGAATATAGAGGGAGCTGATGAGAAATGTAAATGGAGATGATGATAGAGAGAGGAAGGGCTTATGATGAATTAGGGTCCCCAGGAATAAACCTTAGGGCTTGTATTCTCTAAGGGGATAATTAAGAGGTTTCCCTTAATGAGTGCAAGCCCTAGGGTTGAAAAAACCTAAAATTAAAGTACCAATTATAAAATGTACAGTATTAAGGTAGATATAGCTTTTTTAAATGCTCGGTCTTATTCTTCAATTTATAGTACCCTGAGGTTCCCTGTGAACCCCTATTCTTCTGTCTTTGTTATCTCGTCTAAGTCCTTCTCCACTTTGTCCTTATAAGTGTCAACAAAATTTTGAGGTCTTCATTTTGGCCCATCATTTCTATCTCCTCTTTCTAACCCTTATAATCATTAGTATTGTGTCTTTTTGTCTTATGATAAGCATAATAAAGGCTGCCTCCCTGACCATGTTGTCCATACCCTCCTGAATTTGACCAACCCGATTATCTCTCAATGGACATTAAAAATTTTTAGGGACTGGCATTCAGTAGGGTGTAGTATTGACCCTTACCTTGACTTCTCTTATAATAGCTCCCTCTACTTCCCCATAATAATTTTCACTTTCATGACCTTGGGTGGACCTATCTTTCTTTCTCACATACCTTTGATTATCCTTCTTATCATTGTTCTACCTATCACTTTGGTTGTCCCCCAAGCGACCTCCAGCCATCAATATTATAGTAGCTGAAGGTTGAGCGAGAGCAAGTAGCTACCCCCTGATTAAGATTGAGTAACTAGGAGTTCTGCTGTAAAATTTGACCAAGTAGGCCAAGCAAATGTTCTTGGGTGAAAGGTTGGGTAAAGGTTGGGCTTGAGGTCGTAGCCACTATTGAGTTTAAAGTGTTGGAGGGGTACAGCATCTGGTTGATTTTGATAGCGTGATTGTGGTATGCCTACCCTAGAGGGAAAAGATTATCCTCAGGGTATCGGCGTATGAATTTAGATAGTAGGGTGTATGAGGGTAGGTTGGACCCTACCCTAAGTGGTAGAAAAGTACTTGCCCTCAGGGGAAGAGAGGAGAAAAATGGGGACCTATGGGCTGATGGTCCTTGTCATCTTGGGTACCCCTCTTCTCCTCTACTCCACTCACGGTTTAAATGAAAGACCTGAAGATTAACAGATACCATTGTCCACACTCACTGTACCAATGAAAGTTTAGAAAGTTATTCACCCTACAAGTAGCAGACGAAGGGCTTATATAGGTAGTCCAAGATGGTGAGATCCCAAAAACTATACATCCAATAGGACTCAAAGGGCACCTAAAATCTAAGAGCCTAAGAGGCCTCTTGATTCTCAAGGTACAATAGTTTGGCCCAATGGAGAGGTCGCACGGGCGACCTCCCCCTGGCTTGGACAAGAGCGACCTCCCCTAGCTTTGTTATAGGCGAACTTTCCTATACCTTTTGAGGGTCACAGATATAGAGGATATTTACAGGTAGAGGTAGAGGTAGAGGTAGAGATAGAGATAGCTCATGGTTGACCTCTACTTAGATATGCAATCACTACCAAGGAGAATAACCTCTCTCCAAATGCTACCTCTGGATGACATCACTTTTAGGACCTCATGGTAGGTAACCTTTGGAGGAGGTGTCCTACAATATTGATTTTTTTTTTTTTTTTGCTTTGAGATTTTATAATTTTGAACATCATTTTGAGTAAGTTTTGAATATACTTTAAACAAAATCATTCTAAACATACTTTAAATGAGTTTTAAACGTACTTTAAACATAATAGTTTTAAATATACTTTAAAGATTTATTTAACTTACGTTGAACATATTTTTTTTAATTTTGAATTTATTGGATTTAAGTCTTGTTTTAGGTGCTAGGATTCTTTTTTATTTTTTTGGGTTTTTGCTATGAAATTTTATAATTTTGAACATATTTTGAATAGGTGTTAAACATGCTTTGAACAAAATAGATCTGAACATGTTTTGAATATGTTTTAAACATATTTCAAGCAAAAATAGTTGTGAACATACTTTGAACGTTTGTTCAACATACTTTAAATAATTAATTTTTGCAGATTTTGCATATGTTCTTTTAGCCAGTTATTTTTTTAATTTGTCATTTTGATTTTGATTTTTATTAATATTTTTTTTTCCAGTTTTGGAATGATACATCAAATAACTTGAATGCATCAATTTTTTTTTAAAGATTTTATAGATTTAATTGTATTATTTAGTAATTTTTTATTTAATTATTTGTAGTATAAAATATACATTCTTCTATTAATATAATGTAATAATTTTTTTACTATAAATTATAATTTTTTTTAGTATTTAATGTTTATTATTATTTTTTATAATATATGATCTAAAATTTAACAAGATTATAAAATGAATTAAAATTTTTTTAATTTTATTAAAAAAATTTTAAAAAGTATATTAATAGAATGATAAATTAATATATTAATTAAAATATGTTTTTAAAATTTAATTATTAAATTTTTAATTATTTAATATGTGATATTAATTAATATCAATTTTTAAGATATTTATTAAATGGAGAGTGTACACTCTTTCTAGAAGAGAGTGGAATTATTTTTTAAATTTAATATGAGTTAGGAAGCTAATTTTATCATAATTTATTAAAATAGTAGTTAATTTTGTCAAATTTTATTAAAAGACGGCTAGTTTTGTCATTTTCTTTTTTTCACCTAAAATAAATGGTTTTATCAAAATTTAGTAAAAAAGTGACTACTTTTGCCTTGTTAAAACAAGTAACTATTTCCGTCTGACGCCCTAATTTCATTCATGTTTACAATTACTTGGTTTTGCCCAAAAAAAAAAAAAAGAATTACTTGGCAATCATGAGTTTTTTCTTCCTTACCCGCCAAAAATCTAACTGTTTAACCAATCGTTTTCTTCCTAAAACCAAGCAATCACTTCAGCAACTGTTTTCTTTGCGCTGCTGCATATCGACAACCACAAATGCAAATCCAAGAGATGCTTATTCGTCAAAGGAACAAACTCTTATGTTCCTTCTCAAGAAATGCTCCACCATGAACGATTTGAAGCAAATCCATGCCCATGTCATCCAATCTGGCTTCGAACAAAATCTTTTTGTTATAGGGAAGGTCATAGTCTTTTGTGCTGCTTCAGAGAAAGGAGATATGAATTACGCTGTTTCAGTTTTTGAAAATGTTCGAAATCCTGATGGGTTTCTTTGGAATACAATGATTAGGGGATTTGGCGGTATTAATGAACCTCATCAAGCTTTTGAGTACTATAACAGAATGCAGTCGAAAGGATTGGTAGCAGACGATTTCACATTTTCTTTCTTGCTTAAGGTTGTTGGGAAATTGGGCTTAATTTTTTTAGGCAAACAAATACATTGCAGTGTTTTAAAGCATGGGCATGAGTCGCATGTTTTTGTTAGGAATAATCTCATCCATATGTACGGTTTATTTAAGGACATAGTAATAGCACGCCAGCTGTTCGACGAAATTCTTGATCCAGATTTAGTTGCATGGAACACTATGATTACTTGTTATGTGGACTATGGCATGTTTAAAGAAGCGATTGACTTGTTTTCTATGATGTTGAAATTTGGTACAGAGCCCGATGAAACCACATTAGTTGTGACTCTCACCGCTTGCTCTGCAATGGGAGCACTTGATTTTGGTCGATTGATTCATTCTTGTGTTGATCATTGTTATCTAGGACGCATCATAAAAGTCAATAATGCATTAATTGATATGTATGCCAAATGTGGAGCAGTAGAAAAAGCATACGAGACATTTCATAGAATGAACAAGAGGAATATAGTAACATGGAATACAATAATTTCAGGGCTAGCTACTCATGGCCATACAAATCAGGGCTTGACACTATTTTCTGAATTGTTAGAACAAAAGCTATGGGAACCAGATGGTGTCACATTCTTGGGCGTACTATGTGCTTGTAGCCATGGAGGAATGGTAGAAGAAGGAAGAAGATATTTTGATATGATGATTAAAGAATATCACATAAAACCCACAATAAAGCATTACGGTTGCATGGTTGACATGTTGAGTCGAGCAGGTTTTGTGGAAGAGGCTTATGGATTGATAAAGAGTATGCCAATGGAATGCAATGCCATTTTGTGGAGGACATTGTTGGCTGCTTGTAGGGTGCATGGAAATGTCGAACTCGGGGAGAAAGTAAGGAAGCATCTTCTAGAATTAGTGCCAGATCATAGCAGCGATTATGTACTTCTTTCAAACATTTATGCAAGTGTTGGGGAATGGAATGAAGTTGAAAGACTCAGGAAATCAATGCAGAAGAGGAGAGTTCAAAAACCAGAGCCCGGTAACAGCTTCATTGGCATTCATTCAAATGCAAGGGATCTTGATCGCCTCAAGTCAATCCACTAGTAAGAATTTAAGAAACTTTCTATGAGATATAGAGAGCAATTACCGTTACTCTGTTAGTTCACAAGCAGAAAATGATGAAAAGAGGGAAAAAACAGAATTGGGTTCTTATGAGCTTCTCTAATTCATTTATATTGATCATAGTTTAAATTTTGTGGCAAATACAGTACAGATGTGTTATTTAGTTCTAGAATACAACATCATAAGCCAACTTTAAAATTCACAGTTAGAGCAACAGAGTTTGCACTTTTTTTTTTATGACAGTAAGCTTAAGTGGATTTCTTTTGTTTCTTTTCCTGCCATTCCTTGATCTCTGCATCAATCTTTGCTTTGACTTTTGCATGAAACCCTGAATATGGTTCATATCCGAAGGCAAGTTGAAGAATCTGTAACAATACCACCATAATCAGTCTCTGTACTTCTTAAACAAGATAAACAGTAAGAATCAAATAGGTGCTTACCTCAAGAACTACAAAGAAAGGGGCCATCAAAAAGGCTTGTGTGAGGTTATCAAGAAGAGCTGGAGCTCGGCGCTACAGAGGTTATCAAGGATCATATCCATTAGGACTACAAAATTTTTGAGAAAATGAAATCATTCACAAGATTATGAATGGAAATACCTACCTCAAACACACCGTGGCCTATGAACTGTCCAGTCCAACAAAACAATTGTGCTGCCAACACCACCTGATTTAAATTATTCACAATATTAGTGTCCATTCCAAATGCATATGTAAATTTTTACATTAACTAACTATTCAAGCTAATTAAAATAAAAAAAAAAAATGAAATGAAATGTCCACAGTAGAGTCTTCATTGATTCCAACTAATCAAAATTTCTGTACATTTTGATAACACAGCTCACAATGGTCCGAGCATTCTGCTTTGTTATTATCCCCTAAAGGCACTTGCAAGATAACCTACAGTTCTTTCTTATTGAACTACAACAAATAACAGGATTCTCAAGCATGCTATTAGAGTATGAGATAACTCATCAAGTGAAAACTTCAAATGCACTTTACGGATATCAATTATTCATATGATGGCTATCAAGACTGGACACAGTAAAGAGAAAAACAAATTCGACAGCTGATTCAAAATCCAGGAACTGCTTCAAAAAATCAAAATGACAACTGATTTGTCCCTCCAATTGACCAGGCCACCATGGTGCATTTTCATATGGAAAGGGGCCAACATTTAAATGAACATACAATTTGACAATGAGGAAATCAAGAAAACCTAGATTTGGCAAAATTTGATCCAGTATTATCCTGGAAACGTTAGGATGTTTACGAACCGAAAGCCAAGTGATCATTACAAAATTCTCCAGTTGATTCGATTGTCAGCCAGATGATATTATTATTGATGCAGTACAGTTATAGGCCTTCCAGCATTAAAAAGCTATAAAAAATGAAACTAAACCTCTCAAATTTCATCAGATATTGAAATTCCCCCTATCCAACAATGTGTGTATTTTTTGTTGCGCCTCAACAATGCCATTACAAGAGGAATGAAGATGGTTTGAGCAAGTAGTAAAGAGAAGTATCTAAAAATGAAGTATTTGTCGCGTTCTAGCTCAGGAGATAAACACGGTATGTGGCAAGCCTCAAAATGTAATATAGAAGACCCATTAAATTGCTCCAAGAAATTACACAATCAATGAATGATGAATTCCAAAATTGGAATTGTTTTCTTCTACTACATAATTTTTTTTTTTATATGGTCAAAATTCCCCAAAGGAATGTGAAATGAACAATTCTATTCCGCGGTTTCAAACACATAAGAACAAGGTTTCAGACTGATTCAAAGCCAAAGAAATAGAAACAGAAAAGTCCAAAATAACATCTAATCTAAGAGGGTCCAGGTGTTTGTATAGCAAACAGCAAACAGGCAAAACAACAGAACCCCAATGAATTCAATGCAGGCAAAACAAATTAATATTACTACTTGCTAACCAAATAAAAGCAGTACAGACTAAGGATTAATTAAGTTTAATTTCTTGAATTCATAGAATTCAAATATAGATTTTTTTTTTCCCCTTCCAAACAAGAAAAATTGGATTCCCAAATCAATTACATGTTGAATTCATTTGTTCCAAACTGATGCATAATAACTAAAAACTTACCAATAACAATGAAATACGAACAAATTGGTTTTTGTGTGTCTTATTTTCTTACCAAACAAACATTCCTTGATTAATAATACGAAAATCAATTACCTTCCATGCGAGAGAATATCCAAGCTTGGCAGCAAGGAAACTAGCACCAATCCAACACCCAAAGCAAAGCAAAGCAGCTAAAGTCCCAGCTTTCTTGTCCAAAGCCATATAGAACAGAGCATAGATTAGGGTGAAAAAGAACCCAAAATTTAAAAACAGCCCATGGCCACCCCCAAACCCAATTTGAGATATATCATATATCGAAGGTGTAAAATAGAAAAGAACAAGAGAAGTGAAGAAGATTGGCCAAACAAATAAGGTGTGTACGAAAATATTGATCGGGTTGCTGTGATAAGCTCCATAAAAGGCAAAGTTGGTTTCTAAATCAAATATGCCTGCCTTATTAGCCATTAGATTTTCTCGAGAAAATTGGGGTATTTTCAGGGTAAACAGACGAAAAAGAAAAAAAAAGAGCGGTTTTACGGTTGAAGAAGAAAAATCAAGTTGTAGATGTAAACAAATAACAAAATCAAATATATATATATATATTAGTTTTTAAAAAAAAAATAACAAAAATTTAGCGTTGCGGCGGACTTTCTTGGCGGAAATGGCAAGGTGGGGGGGTGGAGTTGTTGATGTTTGAATAATAAACTAATCGTTTGCTTATCCTATCCTATCGATTTGGCTTTATTACACACACACACACATACATATATATATATATATATATATATATATATATATATATATGTGTGTACTTGCTGCAGTTCGACGGTATGCTTGTGAACCGATAAGGACTTTCTTTTTGTGAAATCATCACACCAATTATTCTGTTAAAAAAAAATCACACCAATTAGATTACTATTTATTATTTAAAAAATAAATATAAATTTTTTTATAAATAAATTCTGATATTCGAAATAAAAAATTAAAACACGGCAAAAGATATTAATTTTTTGAGTAAAAAACTAATTATCCTTCACATCGGACAGACGATAAAATAAAATTTAGAATTATGCAGGATAGTTAGCCGTCCCGGTCGTTATATATGATAAAATTAAGTAATTGCAACATTCAGACAAAATTCACTTGTGGTCAAGTAGAAGCTCTGCTTATTTCCATCAAAAGACAATCCAGATAAGAAGGGTTAATAGAATTATAAGGTTGAAAAATTCCGATGGAATATAAGTTTCAAAAAAGCAAGAGGTTCTTGGAGTGATTTTTTATTTTTATAATCATATTTATCGATCTTCCTGTACTAGTATTGTTGATATTTCTGACTGGGGTATTCTACCTAAAGTAACTGCTGAGATGAATGATATTTTGATTGCTTCAATTTCAGATGAGAAAATTATCGCTGCTGCTTTCAGTATTAATCCTTCTAAAGCTCCTGGAGAGGATGGGCTAACATGTAAATTTATTCAATCATTTTGGCCTCTCATTAAGACTAATATTATGACTGCAGTTAAATATTTCTTTGAGAGATGAGTCATGCTCAAGAACTTGAATCACACACTTATTTCTCTTATCCCAAAAGTTTTAAAGGTCGAATCTGTTAAGGATTTAAGGCCTATTAGGTTGTACAATGTTTGTTATAATATCATATCTAAGATTTTAACAAGTAGGCTACAAAAGGTGATAGGATTTATTATCTTTGAGGTTCAAAGTGGTTTCATTAAAAGGAAGCTTATAACTGATAATATTCTTTTAGCCCTTGAACTCACACATTATTTGAAGAACAAGGCAGGGGGTAAAAAGTACAAATTTGCTTTAAAATTAGACATAAGCAAGGCTTATGAATGTGTTAAATGGGACTTTCTGAAGGCTATGATGAGGGCCTTGGGTTTTCACCCCACGTGGATTACATGGACTATGGCATGTGTTAGGAGTGTGACTTATTCTTTTAAAATTAATGGGGAGCTTCATTGGTTTATTAACCCTTCAAGGGGTATTAGGCAGGGAGATCCACTATCTCCTCTATTTTATCTCATTTGCACGGAGGGATTGACCGCCTTGATTAATAAAGCTATCAGCATGGGAGATTTATCAGGTATTAGAATTAACAGGAATTGCCCCATTATCTCTTATTTAATGTTTGCAGATGATTCTCTTCTTTTTGGAGCTGTAAAGGTGCAAGAGGTAGAAAACTTGTTGGGTATTCTAAATCTATATGCATCAACAAGTGGTCAGACGATTAATTTATCCAAGTCTTCAATTTTCTTTTCAAAGAATACCCCAATAGCATTAAAATCTCTTTTGGCTTTGAAATTGAACATATCTAGTATTGATTGCATCAACAAATATTTAGATTTGCCTTCTCTTATTAATAAGTCTAAAAAGCAAACTTTTTGTCAAGTCAAGGACAAAGTGCAGAACAAGTTATGGGGCTAGAAAGAACAGCTTCTATCACATGCCGGGAAAGAGGTGCTTATTAAAGCAGTGGTATCTACCATTCCTATTTTTTACTTTCTCTTGTTTCAAGGTTCCTAAATTCCTTACAAACGAAATTAATAGTTTAATCTCTCATTTTGGTGGGGTAAAAAACAAGAGGAAAGACGGGTGCACTGGGTAGCTTGGGATAAAATTTGTGCACATAAAAGGGAGGGTGGTTTTGGTTTCAGGAATTGGGAGGCCATGAACATGGCCTTATTGCCAAAACAGGGTTGGAGAATAATCTTAAATCCTGACTCCCTATTAGCAAAGACCCTGAAAGGGAGATATTTCCCTGACACTGATTTTTCGAGAGTGAGGAAGGGCTATAATCCTTCATGGGGCTGGAGTAGCATCCTTTGGGGTAGGGAAGTGCTAGTGAGAGGTCTAAGATGGAAAACAAGAAATGGGAGATCCATTGCAGCTTATGAAGAAGCTTGGATTCCTAAGGATTATCCTTTTAAACCAGAGCCTAAGCAAGGGAGGGATTGTTCTTTATATTGGGTGCATCAATTCAATGATAATATTTCTATGTCATGGAAAGAAGATTTAGTCAAGGCTAATTTCTCTCACGCTAATGCGAAGTATATTCTTTCCATTCTTTTGTCCAAGTTACACTTGGAAGATAAAATGGTTTGGCATTTTACTGCAAATGACATTTATTCTGTTAAATCAGAATATAGAGAATCCTGTAAATTGTTGAATATTTGTTCTTCTAATATCTCATCATGGAGTCAGTCTCAGGTTTGGAGCTCCATTTGGAAACTACAAACTCCCAGGAAGATTCAAACTTTCATTTGGAGGTTGGTGAGGAAAGGTCTGCCTCTTGGTTGTAATATCAATATAAGATTTCCTAATGCTAATTGTTGTTGCCCTTTCTGTGGAGAAAATGAAACAGAAGAACATTTATTCCTGAAATGTCATTTTAGCAAAGCTGTTTGGTTTCAATCACCACTGGCTTTAAGATCAGGTAGTTTTGGTAATGATAACCCAATTATATGGTGGGATGCCTTATATTCTCTTCTCAGGCGAGTGAATAATTTTTAATCGAATATGGCCTTATGTGTTGTTATCCTTTAGTATATTTGGAAGGCCAGAAATGCCTTGATCTTCAAAGGTACGCATTGGAATTGTAATAACGTTATTGGGCAAGCAAATTCCCAGTTACAGGAGTTTCAAGAAGCAAATGAGATGATGACGAGAATTGGTGATGCCTCACTTTTACAGGCTAGGCCAGTTTGGAACCCACCTATGCAAGGTTTTGTCAAGATCAAAGTGGATGCTGCCTTGAAGAAAGATTCAGTTGGAGGAATTGCTGCGATAGTGGCTAGAGATGCAAATGGCAACATTAAGGATTGGGCAGTGAAGGAATATGTTTATGGTAATGATGTTGCTATTTTAGAAGCTCTTGCAGTACTTTTGGCGGTCAAACTAGCTGTAAGAAGAGGTTGGCGTCAGGTTTTAATTGAAAGTGATGCGAAAATAGTGATTAATGCCATTAAGCAGAATACTAAACCGTTGAATATTGAAGATATTGTGTTAGAGTTTTTGGAAGTTAATAGAAATATCTCTTTTATTAGTTTTAATTATATTTCTCGAAAGTGTAATAGGCTAGCTCATAATTTTGCTAGGAAATGTTTAAATAGTTCCTTTTGTATTAATAACTATGCTCAGATAATTTTTCTTATAACTAATTATCTTTGTTAATAAAATATATATGTTCTTGAAAAAAAAAAAAGAAAAAGGTAGAAGCTCTGCTCGCCTCCCCAGAGAAATAGTGTTTCGAATCCTTGCTTCTTCATTTTTTTTTTTCTGAAAAGACCTTCGCTTCTTCATATTTAGTGTCCATTTTTCATTTTTCATTTTTAGTCACTGTTTTTTATTTGCGGTAAGAACATAAAACTTTGTGGTTCGCAACGCCCTGGAGTTGATCAAGGAAAAAGAATGGGCTAACTGCATTATTAAAACTGATTCGAAGATGGTGGCAACAGCGATGCAGGGGAAGCAAGAAATTAATCATCAAGCTTTAGATGTAGTCGTTGACGCGCGTAAACTTTTAAGCAAATGTGTTAATGTTACTTGTATTTTTGTATTTTTTTTTTTTTGAAAATATTTTTATACTTAAAACTTGTAATAAATTAGTTCATAAACTTGCTAGAGGAGCGCTTGATATAGATTTTACTCATGATGTATTAGCACAATATGTACTTGTTAATGTAATATTTGATTAGTAATAAAAATTTAAGTTCTCTGTTAAAAAAAAAAAAAAACAAACTAAACTGAAACATCAACTCATTAATTCCTTATTTCTACAAACAATTGAAAAGTAAATTATATTATTTTATTATTATTCCATGACTACTATATTATTTTATTTGATAATATATTTATTAGAATATTTTCAAATTTTCTTTCAATACAATACTCTTCAAATTATTGGTAATAAATTTCTCTTACAAAAAATAATTTCAATCTAGATGATGATAAAGCAAACTTTATTTATTAAAAATAAATGAGATACATTATTTAAAGATTTGAATTATTAAAAAAAATTAATGATATAATTTTTTTTTACTTATTTAATATAATTTAATTAACAATCGCACCAACGAAACAATTACAAATAGAGCTAATCCCAAGTGCAAAGTGCGGTAATTTTATGACTAGTAATCTAATAAAACTCAGCTTTGTTTCTGTATGTGGAGCATCTTTGCTTTATTCTAATTAATTAAAAAAACTCAGTATTTTGCTTTAAAATTAAAATAATTTCGCTTTAAACCTGATGATAAAAAAATTAGGCAACATTTTCAAAATATGCATATCCGCAGGAATCAACTCCTTCCTCTAAGTCGTTGAATATTGATGGTATGTTTACCTTTTTTTTTTCTTCTAAAATATACAGAATATTGTTGTTCTCATATTTTTTTTTATCTAAATTTATTTAATAGTTTATGGAATGTTAATATGATCTTTTGTTTGTTGTTATATATTGTCGTCGCCCCCTTCATATAAATTTCTGGTTTTGCTATTGGTTCTTTTGTATATATATATTTATTCCAACCAAGAATTAATTTGGAACTTATTCAAAACAAACAAAAATTAGGAAAAAAAGTAAAATAGGAATTTTTTTTATCAAATAAGAAGATTAGGAAAAAAATGTTGGATATTTTGAGCAAAATAATTTAACGGAAAAAATTGTGTTTTGAATAACATCAAATGTGTCATTATATTCTACGCAATTAGAGTTTTCCAACGATATATTATATGCTCAAAATAAATTAAAAGTGAATGAGAAATTGAAGCTCAAAAGTGAGCTTAGAACCAATATTGGATAGAATAAATACCACATTGTTAATATGAACCTGTATGACGTGAGCAATGTAAATGTCGAAAAATTATAAATAAAATTTAAGGTACTACGAATATGCATTAATTTTATTTATACTCGGAATTTTCCATCCAGAAGGTTAATTTCGGTTTAATTACCAAATCAAGTTAATTCTTATTAATTACCTAATTATTTTTACTGTAGTAAAAATTAATCCAACCTAATCTTCCAATTTGGCAACCATTTTAGTCAACAATCGGATCCACATCAAAGATTATCAAACAAAATTGAAAACTTTCTGTTGAAATGTATCAATTTAAGTTAAATTTTGTTTGATAGTGGGATCCACTAAATTGAAATTTGTTTGATAGTAGAACCCACATTAAAATTTTGTCAAATAAATTTCAATTTGTGATGTTTCCTAATCTGTCTATAAATGAAAGGCAACATGTCTTCATTTTGAAGTGTGCTACGTAAATCTCCTTCTCTTTAAAACATTAGCTTTCATTCTCTTAAAAAAAAAAAATCTTTCCTTCAATTTTTGTTTCATAGGCTACTAGTCTAGATTTCGGTGATAATTCTATACATGGTTTGGTTCGCTTACGTTGCTATTGTATCTTAAGAGACGATTGTCGTGGGCAAATTTCATCTTAAGGAAATTATTCATACAAGCCTCGGTTTTTTCCTTCTACTTAAATTTCTCGGTTAAGGTTTAATATATTTATTTTTATAATTATAGTTTATATATTTAATTTATTTTTATTCTGTAATTTTATTATTTATTATTATTTGTAATTTCTTATTAATAAATTCATGTTTCTTCTTTTTGCCGTACTAATGGATCTAACAAAAAATATCAACAAAGAGAGATGGCTAGGTTTGTATACTATTTAGCACTAAAATTGTAGCCCTCGTGTTGCTTCCGAGGTTTGGAGAAATTATTTTAAATAGTAATATAGATTTCATTAAAGTATAAACTTGTTAATATCATGTTAATAAAAAGAATTGAAGCCAGTCTGTAATAAGAACAACAATACGATATTTGGAATACTTGTAGACATTATAAATTTTTTTGTTTAATTAGATATTTGGAATACTGAAGGAGTATTCCGTTTTAATTTTCTGAAAATTATGAAACTCGTAGCCTCACTTTCTTTTCTCTCAACCATTTTTTTTCCCCTAACTCCCAATTAGGCTTTTCTGGCCGACAGTAGCCCCTCCGATCATTATTTTGTTTATTTTTTTAGCAAATAATCTCGTATCTATTAATTTTTAGTTGATTTGATGCTTTTATATTTTATTTTTATTGTTCCTTCTAATGTGAGTTTTTTAGCAAATAATCTCGTATCTATCAATTTTTAGTTGATTTGATGCTTTTATATTTTATTTTTATTGTTCCTTTTAATATGAGTTTTTTTTTCCTCACTTTTGAGATGGGTGTGGTTCTTCCTTTATAGAAGTTTGGTCCTCTTTCGTAAGAGATTGGTTTCTTCTTGTATAAAAGAGACGATAGTGATAAGTTCGTATTTGAATATTTGCCGATCAGACTTATTTAAAGACTAAAGAATAGTTGATAAATACCACAAGTAGAATGTAGAAAATTTAAGTATGAATTTTTTATCGTTTAGTATTGTTATTATTGTATTTCTCGTTTATTTTAAATTTATCTATATTTGTAATAAGATATACTCATTTTTCATGAATCAAATAATAATAGCATTCATCTGAAAAAAAAAAAGGTGTTCCATGTTTTATGTATTTTAAACTCTATAATGATATGGAAAACAAGCAGTTACAACGTAGAACATGCATTAACCATTTTTAAACATGAAAAAATGATTTTTGTTACAAACTAACCCAATAAATATGAAAATTTAAATTATATACAAAACATGTTTGCCTGTGTGTTCTTAAACCATTTTAAAACCTCTCCTTTTAGAGTTCAGATATTGTTGAGAATCTAAAGCTTAGTTTTGTCTAATATTTATACAAATATACAGCCGTTCGTAAAAAGCTCCTTTCCCTAGCTGATAGAATCGGCTACGGATTCTATTCCGTATCCGCTACCAGCTCTATTAAACCTCAGAAACAAACGATCCCTAAGTCTTATCACTTATTAGTTAATAGTCAATTCTTTATTACTACCTCCGTTTTTTTCATTTCTTTACATTTCAAACAGCATGCTTAGGTTGAACTTTGGTGTTGATAATTTAATGGGTTGAGTTAGGTGGATTAAAATATTATTTATATATAATTAAACTACTGTAATCATACTTTATAACTAACCTAAACATACTTTAATCTATTTAACTCAACCCATCAAACTATCAACACCAAAGTTCAACCTAAGCATGCTGTTTGAAATGTAAAGAAATGAAAAAAACGGAGGTAGTAAAGAATAAAGCCCGCATAAAGAACAATCCACAACTTCTCAAAAACACACTTCCATAGCTCCTACAAATCCCAATCTCTGAACCAACACTCGGAAAATCCCCAAAGAAAACAAGTCCAAACCAAACACAAGAAACCAACAAGCAATTGCAGTAATATGAATGAGAAATCAGTTATAAAAAGGGAAGCACACCGAGTTGAAATCTCTGAGCTGCTACGTTTGTTGAAGATTTCAGAAGTACCAAAATTTGAAGGCTGTGGGTTGTGGGGAGGGGCTTAGGCTGCTGGTGGTTGATTTACGATTCTCTAAAATTTTGGAAGATGGGTTGCAATCTGAGATTGAAGGAACCGAGACCAATGCTACTCTTCTCTTCAATTTTCTGGTTATCCAAAAACAGGGCTGGGCATTGATGGAAGAAGGGAGGCTAAGGAAGACAGGAGCAGAACGGGGCTGGTGGAGGGCGGATCGGGGACGGAGGGAGGTGGTGGTGCAGGTTGGACCGACGGTGAGGAGGCTTGAAGTGGAGGTCCGGCTGGTGGTGGAAGTGCGGAGATGATTTCTTCAATTTACTGGTTATCCAAAAAACAGAGCTGGGCGTTGAAGAAAGGAGAGTGGCTATGGAATATAGGAGCAGATCGGCACTGGTGGAGGGCGGATCGGGGAGGGAGGGAGCTGGAGGTGCAGGCTGGACTGGCGGTGAGGAGGCTAATTTAAAGGCATTTGAAAGTGAGATTACTACGCTAACAAATATTCATCACCAGAACATTATCAAGTTATGTGGGTTTTTGATGGAGGGTGTAGATTAGATTAATAAATTAGGGTTTTAAAAATGGAGGGTGTATATTAGATTAATAGATTAGGGAGGCCACGGCCGTCTTGTAAAGGGGTGGTGGTTTTTTTTATTTTCTTTGTTTTTCCCGGAGGTTCTTTGTTGAACTTTGGAGCCTTGAATACCGGTATTTGCAACTCAATTACAGTAATATAAGCATAATAAAGATTAGTCCTCAAATTCCAATGGTTTAAGAAATAGCAAACATGTAAGTGATACACTAAAAGATGCAATTTCTTGATTTTCATTTAAATTATTGTTTTATAATATTTTCCATTTTTCAGTTTTGAAGAAACAATAACCGAAAATCACATGTGACGCAAATATAATCAATTAAATTTTTAAAAGCATGATCAAATATACTATTTCCAATCAAAATTAAAGAAAAATAACCAATTAAAAACCTATTAGGAAAATCAATCCAACAAAAGATATAAATAAAAAAATAAATGCGATGTATTAATCCAACAAAAGTAAATCAAACCCATATCTATTTTGATTTACTCATTCATACAACACTTAATTACTATTAATAGCTTAAAAATAATGGTAATTGGCATTTTTTGTAGAGCTAGCTTACACAATGGCCGTGAATGAAAAATGCGATGTATATAGTTTTGGCACAGTGACATTGGAAATCATTATGGGAATGCATCCAGGCAGTCTCTTTTCCTCAATTTCATCTTCTTCAGCAACTAGCCAGCAAATACTATTGAAAGATGTGATAGACCAACGTCTACCAACTCCTCGGACGGGAGAAGCTGAAGGTTTGATCTTCATTTCCAAACTTGCATTAGCATGTTTAAGTGAGAATCCGCAATCACGACCGACTATGGGACAAGTTTCTTCAAACCTACTGGGAAAATGGCATCCATTAGCAAAGCCATTCTCTGAGATTGAATTAGGAGAGCTTTTTATTTATGATAGCATTTAGAACTTTTGTTAGTCTATACCTTTTTCTAATTTTGTTTTTCCTACTTTCTGTTCTAAAAATGTTATCATTGCATTGCATGGTATCTATATTTCATATACAGAAGGAAAGTAAAGTACAATATGTTTAGCTTTTGGATATGCTTTCTCTGTTCTGTTTTTTGTTTCTTTGTTCAAAACAGGGGATGAATTCTCTAAATATACAATCATGTTCAGATTCTGAAATAGCAATCAACAACCACATCTGATGGGCAAAATGTATAATTATTTCCTCCATAGATATTTGAAGCTGCCCTCTATAGCCAGTTCAATATTTTAGAAGTGTTAATTGGCCTTTTAATTTGAATATATTTTATTTAATTAGCTGGAATCCATATAGAATTACATAATTAGGAGTAAAGAAGTGTTTCAAAAAGCAATTGCAGCAACAATGGTGCTGAGAAGAAGAAGAAGAAGAAGAAGAAGAAGAAGAAGAAGAAGAAGAAGAAGAAGATTTTGTTGCAGAAGATCTGACCCTTGGAGAAGAAAGAAGAGAGGGTGTTAAGTGCAACGACTATTTTTAAAGCAAAACAACAGGAAGGTTTTGTTAAAAATTCATTGTCAAATGGTGGTAAAATTCCAATTTCTTCTTTGTAGTATTTCCACCAACCCACTTCTACAACAACCCATCTAGCCACCATTGTTGAAGCCTCCATCAAGTTCCACCAACCTCCATTTTTTGACCAAGAAAAGCTTGTGTTCATACTCTTTTTATGCACTATAAATAGAGGGCTCTTCTAATAGCAAGACATAGGAAAATAAGGAGAAAAATCACAACTAAATAGTTGTGTGTAAGAGAGAGAGGTTTGAGTGAAGTTTTAGGATAGGGTCCTAAAAATGGGTTTAGAAAATAGTAGGAAAATAATTTTGGGGTGTGTAAGAAATATTTTCTTTGAGTGCTATTTTTTGTATTGTGGTGTGTATTATAATTATTTAAATTAATTAAGTGCCATTATTTTTACTGCTCATTTCCAACAATTGGTATCAGAGCGAGTCGATCCAAATAACTCTGATATTATTTTTTTGTGGAAGCCTCGTGTAGAAAAATTTTGTCCAAAAGAAAAATGGCAGATTTTACTACCTCGATTGAAAAGCTCAACAACAACAATTATGGATCATGGAGTACCCGTATGAAGTTTTACTTGCTCGGACAGGACTTATGGGATATTGTAAACGGTAATGATACAACACCACCAAAAGACACCAGGAGCACAGACACAGCTTCAGAAACCTCAACCTCAACGCCGGTACGATCAGCAACTGACGGTGATGATTTAAAGAAATGGAAGGTTAAGGCAGGGAAATCAATGTATGCCTTAACTGCAGCTGTAGAGGATGAATTTTTGCAGCGGATCAAGGATGCTCGTACGCCAAAGGAGGCATGGACACTTTGGCGGCAATGTTTGCTAAGAAAAATGACGCAAAGCTACAAAGGCTTGAAAATGAGCTTTTATCGATCTTCCAGAGAAATATGTCTGTGAGTCAATATTTCTCAAAAGTGAAATCTCTTTGTGATGAGATTTCTAAACTAGATCCTGAAAATGAAATTACGCAGACTCGGATGAAGAGAATTATCATCCATGGTTTGAAGCTGGAGTACAAAGGTATTATCACGGCAACTCGGGGCTGGGCCACCGAACCTACCTTAGCAGATCTGGAGAATTTGCTAATTAATGAAGAGGATCTAGACAAACCCACGTCTAGTCGACCAACCAACGGTGAAAAGACAGCATTTTTCACTAATAAAGGAGATGTCCAAGGACGAGGATGAGGACGAGGATGCAGTCGTGGTCGAGGTCGAGGACGAGGACGAGGACGTAGTAGCGGGAGATTTAATAATCAAGAAAGAGATATTCGTGAAAATCAAGATAGAAATTTTCAGTCAGGGGGAGCTCGAGGAGCTCAAAATTATCAAGGCGGTCAGAACCGGTGGCAGCAAAAGGATTATCAAGGTGACAAATGTTTCAACTGCGGTAAAAAAGGTCACTATGCGAGATATTGCTGGTCCAAAAAGAAGGTTGAAGGAAATGTTGCAACAGCATCGAGGAACGAGTGTCCTCAAGAAGAAGACTGGAATTTTGAGACCGCATATTTTATGGAAGAAGTAGAAGTTGCTGATACAAGAGAAGAAAGCCAAATAGAAGAATTTGCATTTACTGCTGTAGGCGAGCAGTCAGTTGACTATGAGAATGATTGGATCGTTGATTCAGGTAGTTCCAATCATATGACCGGAGATGAGTCAAAATTTCTGAGTAAAACAAAATTTTGAGTTATTGTAACAGCAGACAACATACAAATGCCAATAGCCCATGTTGGTGAGATGCAACTACCACAGAGTTATGGCCATAAAGAAGCTCAACTACAAAATGTTTACCATGTCCCAAATATGAAGAAAAACCTGTTATCAGTACCCCAGTTGACTCCTTCAGGGAATTATGTAGTATTTGGCCCAGAAGATGTAAAGGTGTATCGAGAAGTAAAAATTATTGGTACGCCCTTCATGGAAGGACGGAAAAAGAAGGCCATTTATGTGATGTCAGCTGAAGAAGCCTATGTTGATAAAGCAAGGAGAAGCGATACCGGTGATCTATGGCATGCCCGACTTGGACGTGTTAGTTATAACAAATTGAAGATTATGATGTAAAAGTCAATGTTGAAAGGACTTCCACAACTCGAGATTCGCCAAGATGTCATTTGTGCCGGATATCAATATGGTAAGGCGCACCAATTGCCTTACAAGGAGTCAAAGTTCAGAGCCAAGGAGCCGTTGGAATTAGTCCACTCAGATGTGCTGGGAAGAATTAAACAACCATCAACTCGTGGTTATCAATACTTGATAACCTTCATTGATGATTTTTCGAGATATGTGTGGGTGTACTTCTTGAAACGCAAAGATAAGGGGTTTGAAAAATTTCAAGAATTTCAGAATACAGTAGAAAGTGAGCTTGGGAGAAAGATCAAGTGTCTTCGCACTGATAATGGAGGAGAATACACTTCAACGGAATTTAACAATTATCTCAAGGAGCACAACATTCGAAGGCAACTCACATGTGCAAATACACCTCAATAGAACGGAGTAGCAGAGAGGAAGAATCGTCACTTAGCAGAAATATGTAGAAGTCTTCTACATGCTAAAAATGTCAACACAAGATTCTGGGCAGAGTGTATGAAGACCGTAATCTACATCACCAATAGGCTACCACAACCAAGGTTGGGATTTGTTTCACCATTTGAAAAATTATTTAATTTGAAGCCAACAGTCAATTATTTTCGAGTATTTGGTTGTGTATGCTATGTGTTCATTGTGGATGAACATTGTAGCAAGTTTGACAAGAAGGTTGTCCGCTGCATATTTGTGGGATATGACGAACAGAAGAAAGGATGAAGATGTCTCGATCCTGTTACAAATAAAATTTATATCTCACAAAATGTTGTATTTGATGAAGCATCGTCATGGTGGGCAAACAAGGTGGCATTACCGGATACACAAGAACTGCAAGAAAAATTACAAAGTAAGATGCAGCTAGATTTCCTTGATAATGACGATAATGAAGCACAACTGGAAGAATCAAAATCCCCAACAGAGGCACGTTTCAAGTCAAGAAGTCCTTGAAGAACAGGTGTTCATGAGACCCCGGAGGAAGTACATATCAGTCAACCAGAGAAGGAACAAGATGAGCCATCAGAACCTCAATTACGAAGATCTACTAGAGAGAAGCGGCCAAATCCAAAATACATAGACGCTGCTTATGCTGAAGTTAAAGAGCCAACTACTTTTGAAGAAGCATCA
>CATIWJ010041992.1:0-33781 GCA_949640765.1 Croton laevigatus | reverse complement strand
CGATTATTTTTCATTGTCAACTTCTATCGCCTACTCAATTCCATTAATTTCCAATTTAACCCTTATGTTAAATTAATATTAATAGTAATTAATTTTATTAATTATATTCGCGACGTTTACAGTTCTAATAGTTCGTAGTCTCTGTTTACTAAACGGAGTCCATATTTGGGTTCAGGACGTCAAAACGATGCAAAATAGATTATGTTCGAAAATCGCTCGCCGGACGGAATATTCCGGTCGCCGGCGGCAGCATATTCCGGTCGCCGGAAACTGTAAACGGTATCCAAATTTTTCACAAAATAATATACGTCCAGATTCATCTCAAAGTCTAGTTTTCAAATATGTGGTCAAATCTAACGGACTACCGCCCGTTTGGCCGAAAATTGCCAAAAACCGAACGGATAATCACCGGAAAAGCACAACTCTCAATTCCGGTATCCGATTCAAGCAAACTCAACGTCAAATGAAAGCTAAAGAAGTGAGGATTAAGAATTTACCGTCAAACTCGACGGATAACCGCCAGAAGTGGTCGAAAAATGTGAAAATCCGATTTGCAATTTGTACACGACTTTCATTCCGGCTATAGATCGGCAACAAGGCCTACATCATTGGAAATCTCTCGTTGCAAGGATTCCAGATCAGGTCTCAGATCGTCCGTCCGACCACCGGAGCGGCCGGGATCTATGCCGGAAGCCGTTCGGCGGCGTCTCTCTTGGGTCACCGGAAAATCGCATTTTCAGGCAGCAAGGCCTATGTCAAAAGAAAGCCCTTGAAGAGAGGAGTCCAACGATGTCCTCAGATCATCCATCCGACACCGGAGCTCGCCGAAAAATGCATTCAAAATTATCGGTGAATAGGAATCAGCATCTTCCAGTCGCGACTACGGCTTGCTCCGGCAATTGCTGGTCCTCGCGCTGCCGTCTACATGTTCGCCGGACCGAGGGCTACCTGCCGGTGGGCGAGTATCAGCCGACAAACCGGCGGTGGCGGTGCATGGTCGGCCGAAACATTTCTTCTCTTTCCTCCCTTCTTCTTCTTTCCTCTTTTCTCCGTTTCGGGTTTTTTTCCCGATTTCTTTTCTTTTTTTTTTTGTTTAATTTTTCTTTCTTTTTTTTGATTTCCCTTCCACATTTTTCTTAAATCTTCCTCTTCTTCTTTTTACTAATAATAATAATAATAATAACAATTTTATTTTTGAATTGATACATTTTAATTTAAAACCTATATTTCATAATTAGGGTGTTACAACGTATCCGATAACTAAAGCAGAACTACTATTTAAGGAAATTCATCAAATTAAATTGCACAGATAATATAAAATTAATGAATTATGCTCATAAATAAATTATAATCCAATTACAAAGAGCTGGGGCTAGGGCTTACACTAACAGATTCTACCCATGGTTAGTTTGCAGATTAGCCCTATTTTGGTTGGCTAACAAAGCATCCATCTGTTGCGTCAGATGCTCATATGTTTATCCATTCATTGTTCCATTTGGTAAAGGCATTGCTCAACCTGCCTCAGCTCAGCAAATCATGTTCATACACTTCGTCCACCTATTGTTGTCTCATTGTAGGCATGACTGTTTTTCTAGACATAAACTTAGCTTTGATACTAACTAACGCAGCGAAAGAAAAAAGAAACAAGATAAATCTATAAGTTGTTGATTAATCAAGATTAATGCCATCAAATAGCTTCCAAACTCTATTGATTCTAAGCGAATACTAGATATTAGGTATCCAAACTCTATTGATTCAAATGAATACTAAAGATTAGACATCCAAAATGAACTTTAGGAGAAAACAATATTATTGTCTGAAAGCATAAAAAAAAAACTATCCTACAAAATAACAAAATATGCCTTATATAGGAAAAATAAAAACCTTAAACCTAATCTAATAAGGGAACAAATTACTTATCCTAAAAATATAAAATATCTAATAAGGAAACAAATTACTTATCCAAATACAATATAATTTAATAAATAATTTTAGACTAAATAGAAATGTAAATATACAACTTCCTAAACAAACAAGGATAGTTGAATTAAGAAAATAAATTAATTCTTCTTCTTAATCATATGTACATAAGAGTTTCGTTTGGAGGAGAGTAGAAAGAGATTAAAATTATATAGGGTTAGGTATGTGTGTGCTGACTAAGAAGAAAGTGAGAGAGAATTGGGGGTTACTTGTGCAAAAAAAGAGAGGAGTGGAGAAAGTTTTTGGGTGTATTTTGAAAATTATGAGAGGAAGAGAGAGGATTTAGGGTTTCGGACCATTGAAGAAGGAAGGGCACAGAAATAGAGGCTGGACCCACACGTCAGAAGAGACTGACAGCTGACAGCAGTAGCGTGAGACCCATAGCAGCAGCAGCACTACATTTTCTGACCACGGCAGAAGGCTGAAGGTTGATCGGACAGCTGGCGGCGCCCAATTGGCTAGATTGTTGTGCTGAGTTGACATGGCGGGCATGGATTGGTCATTTACTTTGAGTATGTTCGATAGAAGGGTAGAGTTGAGGCATCAGTTAAGTAATTTTGCTAGTTTAATTTTGATATGTGTTTTTAATTAGTATTTGGTCCCTAATTCTTTCTGTCAGTTCGATTTTTACCTTGATTTTTGCTTTATTTTCATTTAAATTCTATTAGTATGTTTGGTAGGATATTTAAATGATGCAATTGATTTAATTGGATGGTTGATCACTCGTTAATTAATCTATTCAAAAATCATGATTGGAATTGTGAATTAAATTTTAAGTTATTTAATTATCTATTACATTTAGAAAACTAAATTTGGCTTAACTAGTTAATAGGTGTGTTAATTTTAGTAATTTTATTTTAAATTATCCAATGAAATTATTTAGCCATTGAGTGATGTTATATTGGAGAGCTAATAAATTATTATATGTTTACTAATTTACTAGTTGGTGATAGTAAAACCAATTAAATTATATAATTTTCCATTAATGATGTGTTCATTTTGTTTTGTCAATGGTATGGAATTAGACATGGGCATTATTTAGGATATAAGCGTATTATTTTGAACTTATTAAAATGTTGCTAGACTTAAGTTGATTCTGAAACGTGATTGGCAAATTATACATATTGGATTAAATATGACTTTGTTTTGTTATTCAGTTGTTAGACTCATTTGAATTGTTTAATTGTTTTTAAGAAAAGAATTGTGTTATAATGTTATTGATTAGCATACATGCATACATGGCATTCATCATTTAAGTTGTGGCAGAGGGTTGATTGGTTGAGTCTAGTGATACTATTTTTCTTTAAGTAGTAACCAAGTAAGGCTAGTAGGTCTAAGGGTGTTTTGGATTGCTCTGCAAACCAGGTAAGTTCCACGGTTATGTTTTGTTTTGTTTTGTTTGTGGCGTGCTACTTGCTAACCATACATACACTATATTCGTACTCTAGCATTATATGCATTTAAAAAACAGAGAAACATGTGTGCTTATACTATACTTTGTTGAACATTTTTTTAATTTGTTATTTCATGTGATGTGCGATGGTGTGTCAAAGGCTAAGGCCTGTTTACGCTTGTGATTGAAATAAGGGTGGATGCTTGTTATATATATATATATATAGACACACACACACACACACATATTATGAATGTTGTTTTGTGGTGGAATAAGGCTGGGAGTTTATTCATAAAATTTGATAGCCCCGACACACCATCAGATATGCTAGTTTGTGGATTTGTATATATGTTCGGTTGCTTGGTTTTGCTTATAGAAGCATTTCTCTGTCTCTCATGGACTTACTGAGTGCCTATATATAACACTCACACCCTTACAAATTATTTTGCAAGTCAATTTGATTAATAGATCCATCTTCTTCTTCGAGAACCTTTCACTTCAGGTGTTCTTATGCTTCTCATCCAGTTTTCGATGTCTAGATATTTCTGGATATAATAAATTTGGGCGGACTTGATCCGAATCTTTTTGGTGTATTAGGATTTTGTACATATTAGTTTTGGTTTGAGATTTTAGAACTTAGTATTATTTGAACTTATGATTTAAAGAACTTTTGAATTTAGAGTTTAATCTGTATTTGAAATGTTGTTTAAGTTTTTATAAGACTTGTGTAATCAGACTTTGGTGTGGTTACATACTGATCATTGACCCCATATTTGGATCATGACAAAAGTGATATCGAAGCAAGGTTCTGCTTTGTCTAAGTTAATATCTGGAAATCATTAGGAAGTCTCTTTTCAAATTTTTTGCTTTTTTTGTGTTAATCAATCTATTTCTCCATAAACAGGTGCAATTTCTCAAAAAAAAAAAATCCTATAGCTCATATTGGTAAGCGAGTCCAGTGGCGATAAGGCTGCAAGTGATGATGAAAACCAACCAATTATTAATATGGTAGCGCCTCCTTTGCCACGCAGACTTGGAAGACCCCGGAGGGTGGTACCAAAAAATAACCAGGGTATGGAAGGTGTAGATCCTATATGAGAGGAGGAAGGTCGGAATAATAATCCAATAAATAAAGCTCAAAAGAGACAACATCTGGCTCTTGGCAATGTACCTATGCTAGATAGGGCACCAGCTACAGCTGCAGTAAATCCTGATGTACATTTGGCTACATTATATACAGTGAATCGGTCATTAGATGCTCTTGCAAATGGGGTCATTCAAGTTGTTTAGAATATGGGCTAGAATAATAAAGCAAATGCTGACGAGTTTACTAAAGTTAACCTACTAGAATTTTCTAATACTGCTTCAGAGGACCCGATGTTGTTTATTGATGAAGTTTGGAGGATTTACATAACTTTGCATTATTCTGAGGAGAGATCAATAAAGTTGGCTGGTTATCAGCTTAAGAAATCAGCTCGAGTATGGTTTGAGATGAATTTCAAGAACAGATTTTATACTTAGCCTGAGTTTAGGTAAAGTTTTATGCAGTACTTTATGCCTGCTAATGTAATGAGGGCTAAAGCTAGATAGTTTGAAACACTCCAACAGATAGTGAAACGGTGGCTAAATACTGGAAAAGCTTTCAAGAGTTAAAATAGTATGCTACATCTGATCCAAGAAGAGGATTTTATGATTGAGAGATCTATGAAGGGTCTTAATGATAAGTATTATGACATGATATCTAGTCATAATTACAGAGAGCTCTATTTGGTAGTAAATGCTACTATAAGTAAGAAAGAAAGGAGAACTGATATGAGAGATGACATGGGCAAGTCCAATAAGAAGAATTATAGATAGAATGATCATTAAAATTATCATGGGCAGAATTGAGGACATAGAGGGAATAATAAAGGTGGTCAAAATTATCCTTATCGACTACAACATCAGGGTCAGAGAAATCATCTGTGTGAGACATATGGAAGTAATCATTCAAGAGAATATAAGAGAGACATTAGGGCTTATTATAACTGTGACCAAGTGGATCATCGGATCAAAGATTACCCTTTTCCTATGCGTAATTATACTAGCGGAGGACAGTAGGTCAAGCATAGACATCTGGTAATCATGGCTATAATGGTAACTATCAAAATGGCAATGGTTATACCAAAGAAAATAGAGGACATGGATAGTATAACAGTCATTGTTACCAAAGTGCAGAGGTAATAATAGAGGGAGAGGATATCAGGGCCAATAAGGTCGAGGTTACTAGGGCTAGAAGGCCAATGGGGCTAAAATAATTAAGGTGCTGTAAATAATCAATGTGTGAACCATCAGCAGAATGCTAAACTAGTTCAACTAGCTGGATAGGGTAATGGTCAAAATCAAAACCAAAACAAAGGTCAGAATCAAAACTAGAATTATGCTCATATGTTTAATTTGAATCATTAGCAGGCTCAGGTTGATAATAATATGATGTAAGGTACTTTTTCCATTTGTTCACTTGATGCACACGTTTTGATAAATTCTGGAGCTATCCATTCATTCATACCACCCATTTTTGCATCTAAGATGATTAAATCACATTAATCTATAATTGAACCTTTGCTAGTTTGTAGACCTTTGGTGGAAAATGGTTGAGTCAAAAAATATTTATAAAGGATGTAAGGTTATAGTTGATAATGTTCTTTTGTCTATAAACTTGGTAGTGCTGAATGTTCTAGAGTTTGATGTCATTTTGGGAATGGATTGGTTAGCTTATCATGAAGCTAATTTAGACTGTAGGGCCAAAACAATTATGTTTGCTTATGAGAGCGATAAAACAGTGGCATTTTATGGTTCCAAAACCAATAGCCATAGTTAGTTAATATCTGCTCTAGTTGCTAAAAGGCTATTAAGGAAGGGTTATAATGCTTATCTTGTTTCTATTCGAGATGTGAGGAAGGAAGAAACAAAATCATAAGATGTTTCAGTGGTTTGAGATTGTGTAGATATTTTTCCAAATGATTTACCAGGATTACCCCCTGATAGAGAGATTGAATTTTCCATTGATCTTGTACCTGGGACCAATCCTGTCTTTATGTCGCTTTACAAAATGTGCCAGTAGAACTTAAGGAATTAAGTGAGTGGCTGAATGATTTATTATAGAAAGGGTATATCAGACCAACTACTTTACCTTGGGGAGCTCTGGTTTTTTTTTATGAAAAAGAAAGATGGGTCGATGATGTTAAACTATTGACAATTGAATAAGGTGATAGTGAAGAACATATATCCGTTACCCAGAATTGATGACTTATTTGATTAGCTGTAGAGGCAAAGCATTTCTCCAAGATTGATTTGCATTCTGGTTATCATGAATTGATGGTGAAGGAGAGTAACATATCCAAGACTGCCTTTCTCTTGAGGTACGATCATTATAAATTCTTAGCAATGTCCTTGGACTTACTAATGCCCCTGGATATGATGAATATGGTATTTAGTTCAAATCTTGATCGGTTTGTGGTAGTTTTTATTAATGACATTCTAGTGTATTTGAAGTCTAAAGAAGAACATGAGTAGCATTTAAAGATAGTCTTACAGACATTGAGGGAGCACCAACTATATGCAAAATTCTCAAAGTGTGAGTTCTAGTTGGATCAGGTGGTATTTTTGGGGCATGTTATATCAGCAAAAGGTGTTCACGCGGATCTTAAAAAAGAAGCAGTCATGGACTGGTCGAGACTTAAGTCTGTTATTGAGATATGGAGTTTTTTTAGGATTAGCAGGTTATTATAGAAGATTTATCAAAGATTTCTCGAGACTGGTTTCACCTTTAAGTAAACTTACTCTGATGGGAGTAAAATTTATATGGGATGATGCTTGTAAGGAAAGTTTTGCTATTCTTAAGGAGAGGTTGGCTACTGCACCAATACTTGTTTTGTCGGAGGACATAAAAGGTTATTCTATTTACTGTGATGCATTTGGTATTGGTTTGGTATGTGTTCTAATATAACATGGTATGGTAGTTGCCTATGCTTTCAGACAGTTGAAGAAGCACGAGGCTAACTATCCTACACATAATTTTGAGATGGCAACTGTTGTGTTTGCACTAAATATCTGTAGACAATATCTTTATAGTATCACTTATGAGATTTTTACTAGCCATAAGAATCTCAAATTTGTGTATTCATAAAGAGACTTGAACTTGAGGTAGAGAAAATGGTATAGTTTCTTAAAGATTACAACTATAATATTTAATATAATTCGGGTAAAGTAAATATTGTGGCGGATGCTTTGATTTATAAGTCCATGGGCAGTTTGTCTCATATATTGGTGGTTAAATGATCTTTGATTGGAGAAATACATCGGTTGTTTAATGATTGTTGGACATTTAATATGTTTGGTAAGGAGATTATGGATGGTAAATGATGCGTCCTAGCAATACTAGCAAGTGTACTAGTCGATTAAGTAGTATAGGACTTAGAGTCCCGTTATCGTATCCCAAGAGACCAAAGTTTGGAAGCCAATTTCACTACTACTATTACTGTTTTTTGAGAAACATAATTAAGTTATTAAAGCGAATGAACAACTTTTAGAGAGAAAATATATGTTTGAGAAGTTAGGATCCACACTCCCCCTTGACTTAATAGGATGCACAATTAATAACACAACATCAAAATTAAGATTGGTAGGTTTTCTTAATTAAGGCCAATTTATCCTATCCGGAAATAAATTCTCAATTCGTGCCTAACTCCTATCCGAAAAATTAGAACATGAATCGCATGAATTAAAACATAACTTAATAACTCTCCTATCAGGAAATAAGTTAAACTCACAATTCAACCTAGGCTTCTATCAGAAAACACCTAAATTAAATTGTTATGCCAGAATTATAAAATCAAGAATGACATAAATCAGAATTCAAAACCTAATCTTCTATCAGAAAACAATCAAGTAATAAAAACAATTCATTCATTCAAACATTAAGAATAAAGAAATCCACTTTTGACATAAATATCAATTTGAAAATAAAATTCTAAAGATACTGCATCCTGTCAATCAAGGGATCATATTTCCCCTAACAAAAATAACTACTTCTCCATGGAGAAATCAATAACAATACAAGTTTAAGAAAGAAAAATCAAACCAGAAGAAGAAAAGCAAATTCTTTCACAAGACAATCCTAAGTCGTTCAAAACGTGCTCTCCAAGCGTCCCTCTCTAAATCTTCCTTTTTTCTCTTTTTAAATACTATTTTTGGCCTCCAAAACCCTCATAAATTTGTGGCTCTTGGATTAGATTATTAGGTCTCTTTAAAACGTGAGCCGTCCAGATCTCACAAGCTGCCAGCAATCTCACAGGGTACCTGTGAAACAATCTGCCCTCCAAGCTCTCTTTTCCACTTGCTTCTACTTCCTTTCCAAGTCGTTTTCTCCACCAAAAACACTACAAAACAACCAAAATAACTAACATAAGGCTAAAACACATAAAAGAATAAAAATCGAATAAATAACATAATAAAACCCAAGAAAAACGCAAAAACACACTAATAATAATACTAAAATATATATAAATTAGACATATATCAGTAAATGAGCTTTGTTAGAAAATCTTGTAGTAAAGCCTAATTTTCTAGATAGGATTACTTCAACTTATAATAAAGATGAGGAGTTAGAGCTTATCCACCATAAGGTTTTAGCAGGTGACTCTAAGGATTTTCAAATTGATGAGAAAAATGTTCTGAGGTTTGGCTTTAGAGTGTGTGTTCCTAAGGTAGATGACCTAAGGATGGAAATTTTTAAAGAAGCTCATTCTTTCAAAAAAACCATGCATCCTAGTTTTACTAAGATGTATCGAAAGTTGAAACAGATTTATTAGAGAAAAGGAATGAAAAATGATATTGTAGAGTTCGTATCTTAATGCTTATCTTGTCAGCATGTTAAGTATGAGCATCACAAGCCAGCAATGTTACTTATAGAGTTACCACTACTTGAATGGAAGTGGGAGAGAGTCACCATATACTTTATTTTTGGGTTACCTAAGACTCCCGTTGGATATGATTCATTATGGATTATTGTGGATAGATTGGCTAAGTCGACACATTTCATTCGGTTGATACCAAATATAAAGTATCTTAGCATGCGAAATTGTATATCAATCGAATGATAAGTCTTCATGGACTTTCAATCTCCATAGTGTCCGACAAAGGAGCTTAATTTACCTTGAGATTTTGGCAAAAGCTTCAAGAAGGGTTAGGTACTAATCTTCACTTCAGTATTGCTTTCATCTTCGGATGGATGGTTAATCTGATAGGACTCTTCAGACATTGGAGGATATGCTAAGGTTATGTCTTTTTTTTTTTTTTTCAAGGGTAGTTAGGCGAATCATCTTCCTTTGATTGAATTCGCTTACAATAATAGTAATCAAGCTAGTATTGGCATGGCTCCATTTGAGACTTTGTATGGTAAAAGGTGTAGGACTCTATTGTATTGGAAGGAGGCTGGTGAACGATGGATTAAGCATCCTGAGCTTCTGTAGCAAGATGCTGAGGTGGTACTGGTAATTCAGGGTCAGATTAGAATTGCTTTTAATAGGCATAAGAGCTATGCTAACCTTAAGATGAGACATGGCCTAAATATAATTCAATGGTCATTTTCATTCACAGTATCTAAACTCTCAGGAACTGTTTCACCATAGTACTTAAACTTTAATACTGTATAACAATAAAATTCTCAAATTGCAAATTGAGTTTCGGAAATGTAGCTGTTGCCTGATCAGTGAATAAAGTTGGCCGGCAAAATTAGATGGCAATCAACTTGGCTCTTTGAAGCATTTCCATTAGGCGAAATGCCACGTCAATTGGCTGTGCTATCCATTAAAACCAATTTCATTCCTTACCTTTTTTGGCTTCTATTACTCATTGGAATCCTTGATTTTATAGTCATGTTTGATTAATTATTTCTTAAATCCTCTATTATAATTTGGACGATTGAAGGTATTTGAGATTCACATAATCGGGCAGACTTTAAGATGCAAAAAAGTTTTTAAATAAAAATTCTTTTAAGTGAAAAAAAAAAAAAAAGATATTGATTGTAAACTGAAACAGAGCAATTATACCATGAATGAGAAAATGATTGTCAATGAAAGCTCAAAGAGGGGTTTTAAATTAATTAAATTTTTAAGGGAAATTATAACAAATAGCTCATTATTCAAGTTTCATATTAGCACATGAATTTTTAAATTAAAACAAAATAACATTTTCTTGTATTTTTACAATTTTAACATTTTCTTAAAATTATTATTATTATTATTAAAAGAACTGGAAAACAGAGCAGTCATGAATCTGCCACAATCATCAATCACCATCACAGACGGAAGTAGATGGCTAGCTAGCGTTGTCGATCTCCACCTCAGGCAACAGCAAACTCCACTGATACCAGAACTAGCTCCCTCAAACGGTGGCAGCAAAAATAAATCGTGAATCGTTGTTCGGGTTGAAAACCCATAAATTTCCAACTTGATTTGTTACGGCTATAGTAGTTGTTTGTAAAATCTAAAGGTACCATGTAACTCCACTAGACGAGTAAATTGTTTTGTTATGGTCAATCACTGCAACCCTCACCATTTTTAGCTACTAAAGCTTAGAGAAGGCTACACAAATTTTTGAATTTTTCAGCCAAACAATGAACAATCACTAAAAAATAAGGTCATAATTGGATTTATGTAGATGAGACTATTCTAAAAATCTCTTTATTTTGTTTGTTCATCATCTAAAATGGGAGTTGTGTTGTTTCTAGAAAAGTTGCGTTTTAGTCCTGAATTTACGAAGAAGATGCTTTTATTGTCTAGTGAAATTGTTTTGGTTTAGTTACTAGACACAGTCTCATCTAGGAAAACTACAAATTGGTCCACTAAATTTATTGCGGACATTTTGGTCTTTACCATTTAATTTAACAGTAAATTACAGAAAAAACCTAATAAATATTTTATTTAAAAGTAAGAGACCTAATAATCGAATTAGATTAAGTTACCATAATATATTAGCTCAAAATCTATGAATAATAGAATAATTCTCCCCAAATTAGTATTTGGAAAATATATTCTAGTATGATTCATTGCAGGCATGAATCCACCTTATATTTTTTTTTTAAATTAAATGATGAACTATTTATATTTAATTTTGAAATTAATAGACCGCTGCTGATATCATAAATATTATATAAAATAAATAACGATTGTAATTATTTAATTGTGATAATTTAGCTTCAGATTATAGACCGTCATTCCTTATATTTGAAAAATAAAAGATCTAAATTATTAAACAAATAAATAAAGGCATGAGTGTGACATTCAGATATAATTTTGTCGCGAAAAAGAAATAAAAACTTATTTTATGAATGATCTAGGTGGTTCTTATTAATTTGTTGAGAATTCCGTCACCATCCCATCATATCAAAACAAACATCCCATTATTAGTCCATCCTCCATCGTCAAATCTTAGAAAAAGAAAAAATTTATTGAAAAGATAACATTTTAGAAATATCTAAGAGTGTGTGTGTGTGTGTTTGTGTGGAGGATATCATTATTTCCATTTTCTTTATTTATGGTTTACCCCACGCACCCACGTTTAAAGCACCGCTTCCTCCATCTACCTGTTTTTTTTATCACTATAAAACTACATACGCTTGATCATTTATTAAGATAAGATCAGAAAGAAAAGAAAAAGGAAAGAAAGCAATGGCGAGCGAAGGAGAGGAAGTGATAAAAAATAAGCAGGTGGTATTGAAAGACTATGTGAGCGGGTTTCCTAAAGAATCTGATTTGCTCATAAACACTTCTTCTATTAAGCTTAAATTACCAGAAGGTAGTAATGGTGTATTGGTCAAGAATCTCTACTTGTCTTGTGATCCTTATATGCGCGGTCGCATGAGTAATGTCCCATCTAGTGATGCCGAGTTCTCTTCTTTCACTCCTGGCGCCGTAATTTCTCTCAACTCTTTCCATATTTTCTGTAAATCCATCTATTTTATTTTTTGTATTTTTTTGGTTCGATTGATGATGGGTTGTGTTATGAAAAAGTTAGAGAATTAGATCAATGGGTATATCTGTTTTTTTAATCTCTAAATCCCTTTTTCATTTTTCTTTTATGGGAAAAAAGCCGATCAGTGGATTTGCGGTGGCTAAAGTGGTGGATTCAGGGCACCCTGGCTTCAAAAACGGGGACTTACTATGGGGGATGATCAGCTGGGAAGAGTACAGTATTTTAACAACACCTGAAAAGTACTTCAAAATTCAACATACAGATGTTCCTCTTTCCTACTATACTGGACTACTTGGTAATATTTCAATTCTGAATTTTTGTTTAAATTTTGGAAATGTTTGATTTGATTTGAATTCTGTTTTGTTGGTAAATTGTGCTTGAATAGGTATGCCTGGAATCACTGCTTATTTTGGTCTAGTGGATGTTTGTTCTCCAAAGGAAGGAGAACGTGTATACATTTCAGCAGCATCTGGAGCAGTTGGTCAGCTTGTGGGGCAGTTTGCAAAATTGATGGGTTGCTATGTTGTAGGTAGTGCTGGGAGCCAACAGAAGGTCAGTAATTACTTTACTTGATGTGAGGATTTGATGGTTTTTATATTCAAATTAATGTAAAACCCAATTCATTCTCAATTTTGTTGTATAAAATAAGGTTGAATTGCTGAAGAACAAGTTTGGTTTTGATGCTGCTTTCAATTATAAAGAAGAGCATGACTGGAATGCTGCCTTGAAAAGGTCAGTATCTGTTTTTTAGGAGGAAGATGAGATTTTTAGAAGAGTGCTGCTTTAAGGGTCAATTTACCTGCTAATTAAATGCAGTTTACCAAAGGGTATTCTAGATTATGAACATCAACTTTAACCATTTACTCGGACGGGAATTGTTCCATATATAGCATATTTGTTTTCATAATTATTTGTTCAAATTATTTTAATTTGTCCATATCTTTGATTGCCTGTAAACATACAATTCATCTTCCTATTATTCAAACATTTTCTAGTGCTAGTTTTGTAGGCTTGCAGAAATATCTATGTGTATTGCGTCCTGCCCATGCTGTCCCTACATGCATATCTTTGTGTCTCTTAATTTATGACAAATCCATCTGTCATGATAAAAATTCCGCATTCCTATGCAATAATTCTATCTTTAACCGCTGAAATTATGTTCATATCTACCAAAACTGTGTAATGTAATGACATAATAGTATTAATCAAATTCCATTCTCCAGGTATTTCCCAGAAGGAATTGACATATACTTTGAAAATGTGGGAGGAAAAATGCTGGACGCAGTTCTTCTAAACATGAGAACCCGTGGCCGAATCGCAGCGTGCGGGATGATTTCTCAATACAACCTAGAACACCCAGAAGGAGTCCATAATTTGACAAGCATTGTTTATAAACGGATTCTCATAAAAGGATTTGTATCTTTTGACTACTTCAGCCAATATTCAAAGTTCTTGGACTTTGTTCTGCCTCACATTAGAGAAGGGAAGATTAATTATGTGGAGGACGTAGCTGAAGGCATTGAGAATAGTCCTTCGGCACTGGTTGGCATTTTCAGTGGCAAAAATGTTGGAAAACAAGTAGTCACTGTTGCTCGTGACTGATTTTGAATTTTGTGTTCAACAATAATCCAGTATTTTAATGTTATGCTTTTGTATTACAAGCGGATTTTGAAATCGTGTAATAAATAAAATAAAATCTTAGGTACTGTGATGCTTTCCAAATTATTTCTTGGATTTAATATGAACATCAGTTGTTTAAATTAGTTTGATGTCTACTTGAATGTTTTCCAAAATTTGCAGTAGTTTAAATCAGTAGATTATTTGAATAACTATGATTAAATGCTATTGAGCAGATTTAGAAAGGGTTTTTGAAATATCTTTTTCCAATTTTTAAATCTATTTTGTTTAGAGTGGTAGTGATTTGATATTCTTGCCGGTGGTTTCTAACAGGAATTTCGAAGTCTTTTAGGGATGAGCAAAACCGAACTGGAGCCGAACCGAACTGAATAATCGGTGAACTAAATTTTTGGTTCGTCAAAAAGTATGAACCGATTTTTTTAACATGTAAAATTTGGTTAAAATCAATTTCGAACCGAATCAAAAAATTTATTAACCAAATTTTCGGTTCGATTTTCAATTTATGAAAAAAATCCGATTTTAAATCAAAAACCGAAAAATCGGTTCGGTTTGGATTTTGCTCAGCCCTATTTTAGATGATTTAGCACTACAAGTGCTTGATGTTTGGGCTTGGGCATAGCTCATCTCTTCGCTAACTATTTTATGGAGAATGAGTATCTAAAAATTAATATTCAGATTTTGCAATATTAAAAATAGCTCAAATGATTAAAGTGACGCACTACTTAAGTTAAGGTTTCAAATTTTGTTGTTACTCTAAATGGGCTTTAATTTAATAATTTAACTTGCCTATATTAAAAAAAAAAAATGGTAATATTAAGGAGTTTCAACTTTTTTCTTTATGCTATATTGTTTATATTTGAATATTATATGGAACTTTGTATGAATTTTATTTTGTTAGCTTGAATTAATCCGGGTTTGTATCCCAAAATTTTAAACAATGTAAAATCAAAATATATTTGTTAAAAAATTTTAATTAAATTGTAAAAATATATTTTAATTTCATAAATTCATTCAAAAATAGAAAAACGATTTTTATTCTTTCTTTTCTATCAAATTATTTTTGATATGAACTTGACACAGCAATTTTGTTTGGAATAATATCTAAAAACGTCCAGTATTTAAGTTTGAAAATAACTTTTACTCTAATTATATTTTTAATTCTTAAAAATTGTCATATTTTAATTTGCAACTTTTAAAAATACCATATCCGTTTTATTTATAAATTATTTATAGTCTATTTATGATATATTTATGAACTATTTATATTTTATTTATAATTAAAAAGTGACTATTTTGAAAATTATTTTTGAAAAATATAAATTTTTAAAATTTAATAGACTATTTATGTCAGAATTTCATTTATTTGGTCATTGATTTGAAAATTTTTTTTTTATAAAAAGTAATTTCAGCAAAATCCTCATTAGTAGAAGAAGAGGAGGAAGAAGACAATTGGTCTTTGAGTTATGGAACAGGCAATAAAATGGGGTTTCCAAACAAATTTATCATAAATCCGAAAATACCTTCTGAATCCGAAAATATCACTATTCCTTCAAGATCATACTTCATTTCACAGGAACAGTGAAGATTCCGTTCAGATAACACAACTTCATTCCATCGAAAATGGTGCAAATCGGACTGAGTGTTTAAATCATTCTGACCAGTGGCGGACCTACGTTGCACTGACAGCAGGCATCCGCCTACACTTATCTTTTATAAAGGTTGAAATAGCCAAATGTTGCCATGTAGTGCATTGGTCTGGTAGTAAGATGTTTGTCATGTTTGCCTGACTTCCTAGGTTCATATCATAGCTTTTGCACCTAGAGTTTAATTTTTTCTTTCTCCATTTTGTCATATATTTGCTTTCTCTATCTTGTCTATGTAACATCTTGAGTTCAATTTTTTCTTTTTCCATCTAGTCAATGTAAAATTGTTAATTTTAATTTTATTTTTATAATTTACTTTTATCTTTTATATCTAATAATATATTATGTTTGCATTTTTGTTTTTTCTATCTTGTCCATGTAAAATTGTAAATTTTAATTTTAATTTACAATTTACTTTTGTATCTTACATCCACTAATATATTACATTTGATTTTTATTATATATATAAATATAATTTTTTTTTTACCCACCCTCATATAAACTTCTCGGTCCGCTCCTGATTCTGAGGAGCTCGAGGAGAGGAATCCATCGGTGTTGTTATTTCATTGTACCACCACCTGAGCAACCGGGAAATCTATTTGAAGTTTAGAAGTTTCAACCATTTTTTTTAATTTTTGCCTACTCCATGTCAAACGTTGTCAAAGAGAAAAATGAAGGGAAGATAAACAAATTTATTCAAAATAAAATATTTGAGAGAATTTGAAATAAGTAGGGGAGCTAGTTTTACAATAAATCTTTTAAAAAGTGGTAATTTTATGAAAAAAAAAAAAATTAAAAATGGACTCTTTTTGTTTAAAAAAAAATGTTAAAACAGTAGCTATTTTTGTGTTGTTTCCAAACAATAAACCTTTTATAACCGGTGTTACGTTTTCAACTTTTTAAAATATTAAAATAAAAGCAAAGGGATTTAAAGCATTTATATAATATAATTTATTATGATTGGTTTGATGTACGGACCCACTCCTTACACATGTGTAGCAAAGAAAAATAAGGGAAAAAACTAATGTTAAAAAAAATTAAATAAAATAAATCTTATATTTCAATGCAACACCTATTTTTCCAAACGAAGTCTAACATTAAAATAATTTGGAAGGGTTAGTGTAATGGGCATAAGTATTTTCCAAACAAGTCTAAAAATTTAATATCAATGTCATCTCTTTTTTTTTTCACATAGGTATACACACGTAAATAACTTACACACCTAAAGGGAAGGGATCTTCTTCAATATCAATGTCATCTCAGATGAAAGAAAATAAATATGATGCATGAATGAATTTTTTTTTATTTATTTTCACAATAATAATCAATGATCAAATAATTAAGTAATTAAATAATTAAACATGTAACTATAGTATACTCCTAACAAAGCAAATAAATGTGTGAAAAATTTTTTTTTTTTAATTCGGCAATTAAAGAAAATTGGAAAGAGAATTGTTTTTTTTTTTTTACCATAAAACTTCGAGACCCTAATTTTGGAAAGAAAACTTGAAGTCCAAAAGAAAGGAGGAAAAGAAATCGTTTTTCATTTTTTTTTCAAAGAAAATTCGGCAACCTAAAGGGGAAGAAAGAAAAAATGATTTTTTTAAACTACCTCTAATTTTTTTTTTTTTAAAATATAATTATAAACTCACATACCCTGATGTAGATAAAAAGTGACTCTGATTAACTCAATGAGCAAAAATAGATTTTGTCGTAAAAAGGCACTAATCTCGAATCAAAATAGATTTGGAGACTAAGTTTTCATATGTGAGGTAAAAATAATGAAGAAAGAGAGTATTTTGAAGAAAAACAATTATCAAATTATTAGGAGAAAATAATAATGCATCCAAGCAAGTAAACATGAATAATAATCAAAGTAATAATAATCAAGAGAGAATATATTTTTGCTCTCATATCTAGATTGACTTAATGTCTTTGGATGTTAATTTGACTCATGCTCAACTTGAATATTGTTCCTGCACAAAAACATTAAACGAAAATAATGTAAAAAGGCACAAAAGAGAGAAACAAACAGAAAATAAACATATTGTAAACTGGAGAAAAGCTTGCTAAAATCTATTGTAAACTAATGATAAACAATGAAAAAACTGATTTTAAACCTATTGTAAACTCTAATCTAAATTTTATATTGATTAAACAAAAAAGAAAGTTTTTTGAGTTAATTAAGCCTGCATTCTAGAATTAAACCAAAGACCAGCCTACATACTCAATTTTAATTCGATATCAAAGCGGAATGTAGTTCCAAATCACTATTAAGTGATTTAATTATATATTAGTTGAGTTTTAGATGATGGGGGAGAAGAGAATAATTGAAAAACAAGTTAGAATGCGATACCTGAGTATCGATTATTTGTCGGATCTGAGCTGAATCTTAAAGATGTAAGTGCGGAACACTAGAAAAGGGAATCTGACCTTATAGAGAGACTGAAAGATTTTGTTAGAAAGAGAGATAGAGAGATGAACTATGTTCAACTGTGTCAATTTATCAAACTGTGTATAGGACCCCTATCTACAAAAATGCAGGCAAGACCTATTAGGAGTATGGAAAATTGTTTCCAAGTCAGATGGTGGTTAGGTTTTCCTAACTTAAAGTCAAAGTAAAGGATATTCTAAACATAAAACACTCTAGAATACTACATAATGAGAGAAAACTAAATTAGAATAAAAAATTGGATAGAAATTCAGAGTGGTATTATTGCCAATTAAGGGTTCAACGGAGAGAAAGTAGCAAAAGAGATAGAAATTACAATGGTTTGCTTCTTTTCCTCACAGTACCATGGTTATAATATTTCCAAAAAAGTCTAAGAAATGGCATGCAACAAGTAGCAGAGTAGAGAACGACAGCCAGAAAGTTACGATCTCATCCAAAGGAATTACGGTGTAGGAATGATCCTATTGATTGCTGCCATTCTTTGCTTTCTAATGAGGATCTAAAAGTGACTCAAAAAAACATGGGATTTTGTTCCCTTATAAGCTATTGAAACCAAACTCCTAGTATACTGTCAAATAGAGACCCTCTCTAGAATCTTTGTTGTTATAAAGCAAAAGTTCAAGAGTGGGGTTTGATTGCTCTTCTTGAAATTTTGTTTGAGTGCTCTTCGGAGGTATAACTTGTGCCCTAGCCATATCCATCTGAATAGCTTGCGCCACATAATTGGGTTGGAGTTATTGGCCAAGATTGCCAAAGTGATACCCATTGCAACAACATTTGCGTACTTTACAACTCTAACTAAAGCACTACTAATGACCATAGTTACATGCAACCCTAGAAGGAGAAACTCTTTACCAATATCGTGAACGAGAAATACATGTAAATACATATATATTTACCTATATTATATTAGTGAATATAAAAACAGAAAAATGACATTTAGCAAATATTTTCAAACTTATTAACATTTTATTATAATAAAATTATAAAAAATAACATTTGTTAAGTAGTTATTTTTTTTGTTATATAAAGGAGGTTACCAGTAACATCATAGGCTGCACAATGTCATAGCCTATGATGTAAGCAATTAATTAATTTCATCCTACAATAATTCAAGAGAAAGAATATATAGCAAAAGCGTACCTGATGAATCCATGATAATTTCAATTAAGGGTGATGAACTTGATGGGTTGTAATCTTCCAATTGTAAGTTTTCTTAATTTTCTTTGTTTTCTCTTCTGATGGGGATGAAGATGAAAAGATACATACATTACAATTGGGGATCATAACCCCTTAAAAAGAACTCCTAATAGCAGTTATGTTTTTAAGTTTTAATATTTTTAATTTGGCCCCTTATCAAATTAAAAATATTACTTATGGCATCTACACAATATTATTTACACAATATTTTTCATGATAATTATGCATTTAGCCATAAAACTATATTCTAAATAGACCACTTTAATTTCGGCTGAAATAAAATAATGGCTTAACACATTTAATTGATACATGTGTGGCCCCAATTTAATAAATATTTATTTATTTTTCTAACAATCTCCCACTGGGTCACATATGTATATTTATAAATGCATTAGACTTTATGAGCTCAAAATTTACCATTATAAACATGAGGCATATCCAAACAATCTCGTCCATTAGTTAAATTAATTTAGGACCAAAGCGGTTTTCATTATATCATTCATAACTAAACCCATCAATGATCACTATTATTAATATAACGAAATGACATAGATCAATCATGAAATGTGTAGCATGAAAATCATATGAATGTGATCTATACATATCGATTTTCAACTGGTCCTACGTGATTTAATGAGATCGTTTAACAACTTTATTAGTATAGACTATTATAAACTGAATATCAAACTTAATTTCTTATCAGAAAAATATCCAAATACAAATGTATGCATGCACTAAGTCAAACATAGAACATAAGACAATACAACAACATACTCCCACTAAACCATAGATTATTCATTTTCAAAAACACCCATGTGAGCAATGTGCTCGTGAAGGACCTTAGGTGGAAGACCCTTTGTAAGAAGATCTGCTATCATGGAGTGTGTCCCTAAGTGCTCTATCAAAATTTGACCACTCTGTACCCTCTCCTTTACAACTAGGAACTTGATGTCAATGTGGTTCGACTTAGTTGAGCTCCTATTATTGTTGGAGTATAAAACGGCTGATTTATTGTCACAATATATTTTAAGTGTTCTTTCAATTTCTTCTATAATTTGCAGCCTAGTGACAAAATTTCTTAGCCAAATCCTATGGTTGGATGCCTCATAACATGTTATAAATTCTACTGCCATGGTGGATGATGTAATAAAAGTTTGCTTGGCACTTCGCCAAGAAATTGCACCACCAGCTAATAGATAGATGTAGCCTGAAGTGGATCTCCTACTATCTTGACATCCAGCGAAATCAGAGTCAGAGTACCCAATGATCTCTAAATGATCTGACTTCCTATTGTGAGCATATAATCCCTTGTTCTCTTTAAATATCTCATAATCCTTTTGGCTGTTTTCTAATGATCCATTCCTAGGTTGCTTAAGTATCTGCCTAACACTCCAATGATGTACACTATATCTAGACGTGTACATACTTGAGCATACATCAGACTCCCTATAGCTTATGCATAAGGAACCTTCTGTATTTCTTGAATCTCAAGGCTCCCTTTTGGGCGCTGACTGAGACTAAGCTTATCTCCTGGGTTATCACCTGGTTTACAATCTTGCATGCCATATCTTTTAAGCACCTTATCAATATAGCTCCTTTGTGATAATCCTAAAATACCTCGAGATCGGTCTCGCTGTATTTGGATTCCTAATATGAAGGAGGCATTACCAAGATCTTTTATCTCAAAATTTTGTGATAGAAATCTCTTGGTTTCATATAAAATGCCTATATCATTAGTGGCAAGCAATATATCATCAACATATAATACCAAGAAAATGTACTTACTCCCATTGAATTTCTGATACACACAATCATCAACAGCATTCATCTTGAAACTGAATGAGATAATTACTTGATGAAATTTGTTGACGAGATGCTTGCCTTAGCACATAGATGGATTTTGTCAATTTGCAAACCATCTTCTTTGGGTCTCATGACATAAAGATTTCTGGTTGCACCATATAGATTGTTTCATCAATGTTGCCATTGAGAAATGTCATCTTGACATCCATCTGATAAAGTTCCAAATTATAATGTGCAACAAGAGTCATAATTGTCCTAAAAGAGTCCTTTGATGAAACTGGAGAGAATGCCTCTTTATAGTCAATCCCTGCCTTTTGAGTATAGTCTTTAGCTATAAGACGAGCCTTATATCCCTCCACATTACCCTTTGAATCTCGTTTGGTTTTAAATATCTATTTGCAACCAATGGGTTTCGCACCTTCTGGTAATGGGACAAGTTCCCAAATCTTATTGTCTTGCATAGATTTATACCCCTCATCCATTGTTTGAATCCACTTTTTTGCTTTGGGATCTTACAAGGCTTGATGGACATTAACTGGATCATCTTCCAACATATCGTCATTTTCCTCATGTTCTTGGAGATATACCGCAAAATCATCTGAAATGGCATGTCTCCTTTCTCTTGTCGATCGTGTCACGTCCTGAAATCCGTAACATCTGAAAAGCTGAGTGATCTAGGTATGGAAGGATAGAAGTAATTAATAATAGGGAAGGTTAAGGAAGTAAACCCTTTGTAAAAAAAAGAATTATAAGTCCAGTAAACAAATTGTAAACTATGAATTAATAAGTTATGGATATAGTAAACTAGTGATAAATAAGAAGTAAGCAAGTTATAAATATAGTAAGTCTTTGTAAACGGGAAGTAAACAAAAAGTAAACCAATAATAAATGAAAAGTAAGTAAAAATGAGGAGACAATGAAACGCTTAAATTATACGCGAATTGTGAACAGAGTAATACAAAAATCAAGTGCAAACGTAATATATGACATTTGTAGATAAAAATGGTGCAGTCCGGACGCACGAATTTAGAAGGATCGCGAAGAAATTCACCGAACCTCTGAAGTTAAACTTGCTCAGGTTAAGGTCAAGGGGAATATGGGTGATCTCCGTGGGAAGTCGACCCTAAACATGTAAATTCGGCAATATGAGTAACAGTAGGGTATCAGACAGACGCCGACCACATCCAAAATGGGAAATAGAGCCTAACGGGACCTAATGGTAATTTTGAAAAAAATCAGAGACTAAAATGTAATTTTTCTAAAAGTTGTGTAAAATCTTAAAAATATGTTAAATATGAGATCTTGAGATTAAATAGACCACATCGGTGAAATTACGGTAGATTTTATGTTAAGAGAATTCCGTGAAAACACGAAAAGTAGGTTTGCGCTGAACCTACGGGTTCGATTTAGATTTCGGACCCCAAGACAATTTAATTTGTAAAAGTGTAAAACATGAAATTTGTCACTTTATATATTAGCTAAATGTAGAAATAATAATCACCTAATTTGGACATATATGGTCGAGGTTATGATGGAATTTGTAAACGGTGCGCAGGCTGCCCCGAGCAGTGTGATCGGATCTGACAAAAAACGATGCTAAATATTATCTATGACTCGATTTGATCTGAAATTTTATGTCTAGTTTTGTTTGATACAAGAATTATTGAATATGGAGTAGTATGCAAAAAGTTATTAATAAAGGACGGCAGCTAGGTTAAGTAAGGACCTAATTGCAATATTTTACTAAATGAAGGAGGCTATTCGTAAGAAGTAAAAATAGAACCATGAACTTGCTCACCAAGTAAAATTATGAGTGAATAACACTTTGGTTGATCTTAGCTATTGAAATAAATTGATTTGGATGAATCCTAGCCATTAGATTAGAATTAAAGTAAATGAAAAATAAAAAGAAAATATATAAGCAAGATTTTGTTCATAAAATCATATGAACATAAAAATTAAGAGCACGAAAACTCTCTTCTCTTACCCACCATAGCCGAACCACCTAGCACCAAAGAGCCATGGGATTTTGGCAAATTTAAGCCAAATTACGTAGGAGAAAGATGAACTTTAAGGTAAATCTTCCATATCTACTTCTAATTACTCCAATTAATCATTATTTTATGAGGTTAATTAGAAAATAAATTCTAAAAATTCTAGAGTTTCTATGATAAAATAATTGATTAATTAAGATAATAAGATGAATTAATTATATGATGGTCGTGAATTTAGAAGACAAGATGAATTAGTAATTAAGAAGCTGAAATTAATATTCTGGCAGATTTCGAGGGCCAGATTCAAACAGAATTTTCAGTAGGTTAGAGATAGAATTAGGAGATGTGATAAAAGGAAAAGTTGTATATATATATGTCTTAGCTAACAATAGAGACCAGAATCACATTATTTGGACTTGTGTAGCAAAAAGTTATGGTCGTAATAGTGGCCGGTATGCAGGCTGATGTGACCAGTTAAGCTAACAGGACAGACCGGAATTCAAGTAATTATTTGACAATGATAGAGATTGTATTTGAGGTAGTTTAAAACATGAAATATGTAGGTTTATATATCTAGTTTATTCCTGTAAAACAGTTTTGGCAGAAAACATATATGTAGAAAGTTATACCTAAATAACTGAAGGTTGTTCCCTGTGCATGACCAGAATTAAACATGAACTTTATATGGTAATTTCACAAAGTTAACAACATAATTTGATGTAGAGGTAAAAAGCAAAGTTGTTTCCATGTGTGTTAGGAAACTTTAGATATTACAAAGAACTTAATTGGACAAGTAATGAAAAAGTTATAGTGGAATAACTAATGGGTATGCAAACTGGAATTTAGGTCTGGGCAGAACATGACTCGTAACTTAGGCTCACAATTTAAATGTGCTATGGACATAATTTGATGGTGTGATAAAAGACAATATTGTATCTAAATGTGTTAGCTAGCTAAAAAATCAAGAACCAATCCATTTGGACATTAAATGGAAAAAATATGACTAAGTTAATAGGTTATATGCAAGAAGAATTTGTCAAGCAGTAGAATCAGAATTAAAATCACGTCGAAAATTATACGTAGCTTAATTAAATCTGAAATTTATGTGAATGATAACCTTATGTGTTAGGACTAAACAAAGTCAAGAACTAACTTAATTGGAGTTGTATAAACGAAGTTATAATAAATTAATGGAATATGCGCATATGGAAATAACTAAGCGACGAAGGGGAAAATTAATGAACTCTTGAAATCTTGTGCTGTGATATACTTATAGAAGTGTGAAGTTGATTGAAATTCTATATGAGGAGTGAGGGTATAATGAGGTTGTCGAAGTATTTGTGGAAATTTTTATGCATGAGTCAGTGAATAGTCATTGTTACTATTCACGAGTATTTGAATGTGATGCTGAACCCTGGCAAAATTTCTGTAAAATTTAGAGCGTAAAATGGCTAAGTATAAGAAAACAATTGAAAATATCAGAAGTAAAATTAATGTAACTGAATAATATTAAAGAATAATTTGGTACAAGAATAAGAGTCAGATTATGAAACATAGATAGTAAACATAAGTAAAAGAAATTAAAGTAAAAAGTATAGTAGAAATGCATAAAAAGAAACGCATAGGACAACGAAGGGCGAATGCGACACGGTATCAGGTTTGGTACTTTACCTTTGCTTTATAATATTCAAATGTATGGATGTTGTGCCGTGAATATGTGATATGTTATATGCAATTATGTGCCACTGTTTGCCATACGTATTGCCATGTAAGTAAATATTATGTTAAAATTGACATGAGTAAAAGTAAAGTACCCACTAAGCGTAATGATTAGCAAGTTTAGTGTATGCTAAACTTGTAGGTATTGGAAAGGTGTAAAGAACCCAAAATAATCAGAGTAGATTCAGGCTCACCAGCATATGTAGAACGGTATATACTGCGAGAACAAGCCAGATAGCAGAAGACCAGCAGATCAAGGGAAAATAAATTTTATATTTCACATTGTAATTAAAGTAAATCTTATTGTAACCACTGTAAGCTATGTTTTGTATACCATGTAGTGTGGGATGTGGTACACTTTAGTTCGACTAGTAATTAGTCAGATTAAGAGGTGTTACAGATCATCGTAAAGGTACTGGCTCTTGAAGTACTGGTTGTTCTTAAGGATGTTGAGTTTGTTGTTCAGAGATAATTTCCTCATCTTGAATAGGAGATACAATGACATTATCTTGTTGAGGTTCTAAATTTGCCTCATCTATGGCAATTATAGGAAATAGTTCAAGAATAAGAATCGATTCTTCTTCAAAGATAAAGTCTTTAATATTATTTTTATTTCTCCCTTAAACTCAATATCCTCAAAGAACCTTGCAATTCCCATCTCAAAAATGGTCTTTAATTTGGGATCATAAAACTTGTAGCCTCTAGATCGCTTGGAGTAACCAATAAAGTAGTTGTTTACTGTTCGAGGTTCTAGTTTCTTTTCATTTGGCCTATAAGGCCTTGCTTCAGCTGGATATCCCCATACATAAAAGTGCATTAGACTAGGCTTTCTTCCTGTCCAAAGCTCATATGGTGTTTTAGCAGCAGCTTTAGTTGGCACTCTATTTAGAATGTAAGCTGTAGTTTTTAGTGCCTCCACCCAGAGTGACTTTAGTAAGGTAGAATGACAAATCATACACCTTACAATGTCCTTAAGAGTTCAGTTTCATCTTTCAGCTATACCATTCATGCTAGGTGACCCTGGCATATTATACTGTGGGACAATTTCGCATTCCTCTAGTTACTTGGCAAATGGTTCTGGATGTTATTCACCTGAACCATCATATCTGCCGTAATATTTACCTCCACGATCAGATTTGACATTCTTTATTCTTTTGTTGAGTTGGTTCTCAACTTCAGCATTAAAAGACTTAAATACATCTAAAGATTGTGCTTTTTCATGTATGAGATATAAGTATGTATAGTAATCGTCAATGAATGATATGAAATATTGTTGACCATTTCAAGAAGGTGTATGAAATGGCCCGCAAATGTCTGTATGTATCAATTCTAAGACTTCTGTAGCTCTATATGCACCCAATCTCTTTGCTTTGGTTTGTTTACCTTTAATGCACTCAACATAGAGATTAAAATCTGTAAAGTCAACAAAATCTAAAATTCTATCTGACACGAGTTGCTCAACTCTATTTCTAGAGATGTGACCTAAACGCCTGTGCCATAATGATCCTGAAGTTGCATTATCCATTTTTTGCTTAGTACCACGTGATTCCATAATTAAAGATTAATTATAAAAAGCTACAGTATCAAGCAAATATAAATTGTCATAAACCAAAAGTGAACTAGTATCAATAAAATTTGAATTTAAAGACAAAATAACTTGATTGTTTCCAAAAGAACAACAATATCCAGACTTGTCCAAATAGAAAATCGAAATTAAATTCCGTCTAAATGACGGTACAATAAAAATGTCTTTTAAATCCAAATAATAACCAGAACACAATAACAACTTAAAATGCCTTATAGCTTCCACTTCTACCAATTTGCCATCTCCAACATAAATATGTCTTTCAACATCACTTGGTCTTCGGTAGTTCAGGCAATCCTGTATTGAAACACTGATGTTAATAGTTGCTGCAGAATCTAACCACTAAGTGTTTTTAGGTACTAAAGCAAAATTTACCTCAGAACAGACCAAAGTAAAGAACATACCTTTCTTTACATGCTAAGCATGATATTTGGTACAATCCTTCTTTGTATTTCCAGGCTTTCCACAGAAGAAGCAACCCTTACCCTGATTTTGCTTCTTTTCTGCTAGACCTTTAGCAACTTCATTTTTGGTAGCCTCATTTTTCCTTTTTTTGCCCTTGTCCTTAGAGGTGCTAGTCAAGTAAGCACTTTCTGTCCTTTCTTGCTTCATTCTTTCTTCTTCTTGCACACAATACGAAATGAGCTCATTTAGAGACTATTTCTCCTTCTGACAGTTAAATCAACACTAAATGCACTAGTAAGTCCTCAGATAACTCAAGATTTAGGGCCTTAAGCTCGGAAGCAATATTAGACATTTTCATAATGTACTCCCTTACATTTCCTTTGCCTTTATATTTCATAGAAATCAAAATTTGAAGAAGTGTACTTGTTTCTGCCTTATCGCTTTTGGCAAAGCGTTTCTCAATCTCGGCAAGGATATCGTTGGCACTAGTTATCCCTTCGGATACTACACCCTTAAAAGCCTCTAGAATGCCGCACTTAATGATCATCAGACTCATGCGATTAGAGCGGCCTCACTTCTATAAAATTTCCTTTCATTTGAGGTACTAGATTCCATAGGAGAAGTAGGTTGCTCAGTCCTAAGTGCAAGGTCATGATCCATGAAGCCAATAACAATTAGGATGTTCTCTTTCAAATCCTTAAAGTTGGTGCCATTAAGGACTGGAACTGAATTCAAGTTAGCAGATACAGTAGCAAGAGTAGGTGTTGAGAGAACAATATAATCCATATAAATATACTCGCATTAAAAACAAAACAAAATCAATTACCAAACAAATTCAAATAATGGCACAACCCATCTCAAGATACCTAATGCAACATTAATATCAAGTCTTTGGACAGTAATATTAATTGCTAGTGGTACTCTTGTTGTAATGACCAAACATTGACAATAATGCATGTTAAATAATGAACCCATCTTTGGATGGATTAGGAGTGTACAAAATCGGTTTGGTTCACCAAATCGAACTAAAAATAGAAAACCGAATAAAAACCAAATTTCAAAATTTGAAATCGAAAACCGAACCGAGACTTTCAAAAACCGAATATCAATTCAGTTCGGTTTCGGTTTTACACCAAAATTTAGTGGACTTCTTTTTTTTTTCCTTTGCAAATTCAATCACTCATACATTGCATGTAAGCCAATAAATCATATATTGAAACCCTCATATTGATTCTGAGAAATTGATTCCAAAACACAATTGACCTTTACCTCTCAACAATAAATCCTAATTTGCACCTAATTTTGCAAAAACAATAGGACAAAAAAAATGAAATCACCTAATCAAATAAGCTGAATCCCATATCATCATCACTTTCTTACGCATTAATTTGAATTGAAACAGTACAGATTGTTAATTGCAAACTCAGAAACACAAAATCAAATTAAATTCAACATTTCATTCAACAAGTAACTCAAAACCCAGAAACTACACATAATAAAATTTATATTATTTTTACAAATTAAAAAAAAAACACAGAAAAACCTCTTCTAATTTCTCGCTCGATCCTTGTCACCTCCCTCCATTTCTCTTCAATCGATCTTGGCCACCACCACTGCCTCTTCTCTGCCCTTCTCTTTCCTTTCGATCTGAAGTTTCGGTGGGCTGTGCATTGTTCGGTAGAAAGAAAATGGAAGAAACTATGGCCAGAGAGTAACGGTAAAAGAAGAAAGGAGAGAAAAATAGAAGGGGAAGAACTCATACCTTGGCTTGGCTGGTCGCGACGAGAAAGAGGGTGTTTTCGGCGACGATAGTTGCTAATGGCGAGGAAGAGAGGAAAAAAGGATAACAAAGAAGACAAGAGGAAACGATAATGAAGAAGACGAGAGAGAAAAAGAAAGAAGAGGTGGCTGGAATGAATTAGGTTTAGGGTTATATATATATATATATATATATATATATATATATATATATATATATCGGTTCGGTAACCAAACCAAATTATCGGTTTAGTTCGGTTTCAATTCAGAAATCGAATTTTGGATATTTTTATTCACCCCTAGGATGGATTGATTATTGACATGTAGAACCTTATAATTATCACATGTTTACCATGACAAGTACATTGATTATTGACATGTAGAACCTTATAATTATCACATGTTTACCATGACAAGTACATATATATTCCTGCCAAATACTAATCTTCATTCGGGCCAATTAATACCCGCATGGATATACATATATACATTATGTTAAACATCTATCATAAGTAATCTACACAAAAGAGTTCACTTTAGTGACATCTTGGTTCAATTAACTTATTTAAATGTTAAACAATTTATTCTAACCAAAACCATTATTTGAAATGTGACAAATAAATTCTTCATTTTTTTTAATTGCTGAAGTATAATTTTCATACAGTAACAAAATAACAGAAGATAAAACTATATATATACATATATTTTTAACAAGAAGATAAAACTATATATCAACGCATAAAAATCTCATCACATTACTGTTGAAAATTCTTTTCTTTTTGATTTTTTTATTCAAATAAAATACGAAAAGCAAAGAAACCTATGAAGCTTGTGAAACGTCACTTTATTCAAGGCAATAAATTCCCTTTCCTTTTAAATCATGAATAAATGCATGACACAGCATTAATTTCTATCATTATAAATACTAGTGATAATAGTAGTGATAATAATTTCACAAACTCACAATTTACTTTGCACGAGCATGTATTTCTATCATTATAAATACTAGTGATAAGAAATTTACAAACTGACAATTCACTTTTGCACAGCCACAAATACATACACACAGTCATAGATCTAGAAATTTCAAATTTGATAGACACAATTATAAAAGATATAAAATATAAAAAAAATTAAACAATTAAAACTAACAACAAATTAATAGAAAATAACGATATAAAAATATTGTATAAAATCTAAAATTTATAACATATAATAATTCAACATTATTAGCAAAATTATAACATATAATAATTTAAAATTTTTAAAAATTAACTTTTTATTTTGGAATTATTGTAGTAATAGTCTCAAGTTGTTAATAGTCCCCTACAAAGTACGAATAAAATTTTCTTTATTATCAATTATCATTCACTGACACGCGAATGAAGTTAGTTTTTTTTTTAAACTCAATCAACTATTAATTTTTAATTTTTAATTTTTACTAGGTAAACAAGTGCTAGAGTGGATTCGCCCGTGCATACACTAACTGTCAAATTGTTCGCTTTTGTACAAACTGTCAAGCATGGCACAGCCGAAGATAATGAATTCACTTTTGCAGAATTGTCGTTGGCCATAAACTTTACAGCCGAAAACAATTTTTTTTTTCGTTTAATAACAGGTTCTCTATACAACCAACATAAAAAAAAAAAAAAAATTCTAATCAACCACATAATTTCTCAAGAATCAATGATAGGATGTCTCTGACATCACATGTAAGCAATTAATCAAAGAACCCATAATTTCATCCTATAATAATTCAAAAAAATATATATATAACGGAAGCGTACCTGATGAATTTATGATAATTTCAATTAAAGGTGATGAACTTGATGGGTTCTAATCTTCCAATTATAAGTTTTTTTCAATTTTCTTTGTTTTCTCTTCTGATGGAGACGAAGATGAAAAAATACGGACATTACAATGAGGGACCATAACCTCTTAAAAGAACGTTATGTTTTTAAGTTTTAATATTTCTGATTTGGCCCCTCATCAAATTAAAAATATTACTTATAGCATTTACATAATATTTTTCATAATAATTATGCCTTTAGCCATACAACTATATTCTAAATAGACCATTTTAATTTCGGCTAAAATAAAATAATGGCTTAACACATTTAATTGATACATGTGTGGTTCCAATTTAATAAATATTTATTTATTTTTCTAACATGCGCTATATTAGTGCTAACATTCTATGACTTTTGAGTCCACTATGTAACATTGTGAACTATATATTAGGGATGTCCCAACCAAATTGGTGCTAAAACTCTACAACTCGTGAAAAGTAATCAACTGGACCATCTAAATGATTTATTATTATTTTCTTGGAAATGTTACAAGCAAAGCAATCACCTCAAGGTATTGGTATCTATTTTTGGGAGGCAAAATGCTTGATTGATGTAGTGTATTTTAACATTAGGATTAAGGCCATGTTGCTCTTTCTGGAAGGATATCCGAATTCAATCTTTGACCGGATATAGAATGGTTCTTAGTTTACAAATATTGTTGTTTGACTGTGTAACGCCTTAAAAAAGGGACCAAAAGATATGAAATCTTTTTTTTTTTTAACGTACCAAAAGATATCAAATCATAAACGTAGAGAATATGACTGACAATTAACAGTAGATTTGGTGAGCTTTAAACGGATGATAGAATAGGTAGTTTGACTTCTATTCATGATTCTCGAAATTTGTTATGCATGGCAACTCATACATGGGTATAAGCTACATTCTTTCAAGATTGAAATAAGGTAATTTATGGGCTCTCGATCGAGACAATTTCGAAACTCCAAAATTTTACATGTTTTTATTTATTTTTGCAAACTAAATGTTTGGTAGACTGTGCTAAGACTCAAAATCATTTTTAGTACTTATAATTTTTAAAATTTAATTTTATAATATAAATTGAATATAAAATAATTTGAACCGTTAAATTTACAATTATAAAAATTTTATAATACGAGTCAAATTCGAAAACAAAGTACTGAAATTGAAATTGATCTAGGATTAGCACAGACAACAAAAAGATGGGTCTCAAATCGAGACCCGTAGCCACGCTCATTCAAATAACGTTTACATGTTTTTGAGGCCATCAACAAACAAATAGTCAAACATCTGCATCTCATGCTTCTTCAAAACTAAACCAATCTCAATTGCACCACTTCCATTCCTGCTTTCTGCCATGGAAATGGATCCACCCCTATCTATGGAAGTAATCTCCATCTTCTTTGGCTTTCCCCATCCAAAATCTGTCCCATATAATTCAAACTTAGGAGATCCAGCAATTCCTATGCCTTCTGGAGGACCCAACTCCAATGTCTTTATAAATCTTGCAAGCGCATCCTTTTCTCCTCCATTTTGTATCATTCCATTATCATTATCTAACCCTTTAACCTTCTCACTAAGCATTTCCGCAACAATGGCAACCCCATTATCTTTAAGCAAAGTTTCTGCTTGTGTAAACATGGGATAACCCTTCACACAGTTTCCAAAATAATTTTCAGAAATTGGTGGGTCTAATCGAGCTCTACAGTCAGCTGCAAACACAAAACTAACATTTGTTTTCCCTTGTAGCTTTCTCGCTTTAACGATGCAAACTAAAGTATATGCAAAAGAGAGAACAAATGTTGATAAATGCATTGATTTTATTTTATCATGATCATGTAATTGAGAAACTACCCTTTCTCTAAGTTTTTTTATATCCTCACGAGAAAACTCGAACGTTGATCGTACATGGTTGGACAGATCTCTATTGACGTGCAATAGCTTTAAGCTTCTAGGCATATCATTTACACCTGGAAATTTCGATTCTAACCAACTGTTGGAGTAAATCAAATCAAGCCCATCTGGATCTTCAATAACTGATCGATTGAATAATGGAGTTAGCTCTTGTGACAAAAATGGTTTCTGCTCCGTTTTGCTCTGTTTATTTAAGTAAGCCCATGATTTGATAAACATGGTTATACTTTTGCCATCAAAAACAGCATGGTGGGATGAGATGCCAATTGAAAATCCTTGATTTGGAAATAAAGTTATTTGAAAGGCTACCGTTGCTGCTTCCGAGTCAGATACAGGTAACTCGGGTACATAAAAGCGTGACTCTATAGCTTCAATCTTTTGGTTGCCTGAAAGACGAGCAAAATCCGAATTAGATGCAGCAATTGTGACTAAAACGGTGTCGTTTGGTTTGTAGATGATGGCTGGTTTAGAGGCATGTGGAGGCCACCTGATTTTTCCAGCTACAGGAAGGAAATGGTGGAGAGCAAGGGAGAGTGAATTTACAAGCTTTGGAATGAGGTCGGAGTGGAAGGAAGAGGGAGTTAAATGATCGAATTGATAGAAAAAAATGCGCTCAACTGGGTGAAATTTTAGCCAGAATATGTCAAAATATGTGAGAGGAAGGGATGAATGAGAATTGGGTGAGTCGGGTGATGGTTTCACGGCACTAACATGTATGATCTGAACTGGGTTTGTTGGAGTTGCAGCCATGGCGGCGGACTGAGAATTGTGACTCAGAGTGCACTTGTTTATATATATATATATATATATATATATATATATAACAGTTTAGTGACCATGGATGCGGGATTTATAGCATCTCCAATCCTAATGTTGATTGTATTGACGTATAGGAAAAATAGTAGGCTTTTTTTTTTTTAATATTCTGTAGTGCTATTTTACATTTTAGATCTGAAGTTTATGTGAACTTTAGTCAAGCTTATCTTTTATTTTTAGAGAATCTTCTATATAATATCTACATTCAATCATCTATTATGATTTGCTAGATATTAAATTATAATTTTAATAAAAAAATTTATAAAATATTATATTAGAGATAAAAATTTTAAATTGGGTATCAATACCATTAATATCTATCCATATTTTTCTTGACATTTTCTATTTTATCAGATACATAAATCAATAGAAAGTGTTATGTTAGAGAGCTATATTAAAATTCTTACGTGTAGATATGAGATTTCAAATAATTATTAGCTGGAACTGAAAAGCGGCCGTGCAAGTAGAATATAATTGGGCCTGTCTACTGTGAGGACGTCCGCACATGCGGACGAGTTTTTGATTTCTTTTTTATTTTTTTTTATTTTTTTTCAATTTTTTTAAAAAAGAATAAAATTATAGGTTGTTTGTATTTAGTCTCGAGATTAATTTTAGGGGGTCACAGTTTACAGATTTGACT
>CATIWJ010041981.1:0-13686 GCA_949640765.1 Croton laevigatus | reverse complement strand
ACCTACGGCTCTAGGATTTATCACAGGAAGCCCAGCAGCCCAGTAGAGTAAAAATGAGATTAAATATTTGTATTGAATGACAAGAGATTTATGAAATAAATTTTATTGAATGTTTTATCTCTTAAATATAATTATGATATGAATGATTTCTCAAAAGGAATTTGTTAACTGGCTTTTATAAAGCACTGTGTTATATATATATATATTGTACCCACTGAGCATGGAGTTGCTCAGCGAGTTATTTTCTTAACTCGCAGGTCCGCATTTAGATGATTCGCTGGAGCAGCAGTTGCAGGTCAGTTCCCAGATATCAATCTTTATGGAGCAAATTTTGGTGTGCTGTACTAGATAGTTATTATGTAAAATCATGTCAAGAGATTAGTGTAAGGATAATTTTTGCTAGTCTGTAAACTTATGATGTGTTATTAAATATAGTTTAAGTATGATTAACAGAGAATAGCTGTTCTGTGACACTCTAGCTCGTCTTATTCGTAAGGTGAGTTGGGGTGTTACAACCATTGTATTTGAAAATTGCCATTCACTTCCTTCTCCCACTTTTAAATTCAAAAATATGTTTACACCTATATGTACGCTTTTTATTCATGTTTTATAGGTATAGGATGGCTTTTTTTTTTTTACAAAGATACTCTATAACTATTATATATCTAAAGGGAAGGGGGTAAAAGCGAATCGAACCCAAGCACTAAACTAAGATTTAGTAACGGAAGCATCTACCACTAGGCTACCTCTTTGTCCACAATTAGATTTGAATCTCACGACCTCAAAATCTTTAGACATCACACTAAACTAATAGACCATATATTAGCATTTTATAATAGGATAGACCCAAAATGTATGATCGGCTTTTAAAAACAGCAAAATATGGCGTATGCTTATTATACATACACGTTTAAAGCGCTTATTTACTAACTCATGTTTTATAAGAAAATTTTACCCTATATTTTACCCATGTTTTTTAATTTTTTCATAAGGATAATAATAAATTTAGGGTAAATTGTAGTTACTAGTAATTTTTTTAACTTTATATGTGATAAATAGCATTATATTTTGAAATTTAAGTAAGTAGTACATTAGTAACTGAAAGTACTATTTTACCTTTTTATTTAAATAAATAAATAAAAAATAATAATAATAATAATAATAAAAAGAAGAATTCACTGCTTCTTTTCCTTCTCCTCCTCCTACTCTTCATTTTTTATTTTGTATGAATTTTATTTCGATTTCATTTTTGTTTTGATTTTGTGTTTTGAAGAGATTTTTGTGTTGATTTTTCAGATTTATTATTGTTTATGGAAGAGAGAGTAATAGTGATGGCAGCTAGGGTTTTTATAGGAAGTAGATACTCATAAGTACCAATTTTAATTTGCTGCTTTCATATTTTAATTTTGCTACTATATTTTTCAAAATACGATTTTTTAAGGCAATCGAGACCCATATATATGTTTCTGTATTCCATAAAAAAGATGACATTTTTCCAATTTGGTCCTTTGGTTAGAGGAGAAAGAAGATCATCTTACCATTTATCCTCCAAGTTGACTTCTAATCACTCTTTAACTATTTTGTTTAATGGAAAATTAGGGATTAATTAATATAAGGACATAATTTCTCAATGAAAATAAAAATGTGGATTCAAATAGTCAATTTCAACAAATACATGGATGAAAACATAGATTTTGTTAAAAATTCAGAAATTGTAATTTTTTCTTTAATTTATTTAATAGCAATTGATTCTCTGTGAGGGATTCTCCTTTTTCCTATTTTATATGAGCAATATTTTAACAATGAAGAAAAGAAAAATTATAAAATTTGCTAAAAATATAAAGGATAGAGGTATATATATTTATTTAACTTTATTTTATATCTATCAATAATAATCATAATATTTTTAAGTTTTAAATAGTAAAAAATATATTTTTTTATTAGAATTTTATTATAAAAATAAAATTAAGATAATACTATTAGCCAATACAAATTTACACCCTTTCTTTAAGCCTTTGTTTGAAAAGATGAAAAATAGGATGAAAAATAAAAGATATGATATAATTCCATTTTTTAAGGCAAAATACTTTATTTGTTTAGGTGAAAAATAAAGTGAGTGAGATAAAATAAATTTATTTTACACTAAAAAATTTTCCTTTCAATTTGGGAGGAAAATGAATATAACTAAAATCCCCTCTTATTTTTTACCTTCCACCTTATTTTACACTCTTATTTTACGTCTATCCTTATTTTACACCCTTCAAAATCCAAAGAAAGCATAAATGAAACATTTATTTTAAGTTAAGTATAAAATTTTAAATGATAGACTGCAAAGTAATATACACGTGAATGAAAAGAAGTGACCGTTGTGTCTGTCTGTTTCGAACGTTAAGGTGCCGTTGGAAGATGCAAAGATCAGTGGAAAAGAATCTGAAACCTTCCAGTTCCAGATCATTTCCAATTATTATATCCCAAACACAACACAACGCAACGCAACCCCTCTTTTATATATATATATACAGAGCAGTTAGTGTGTTCAATTCGCAGCAAAAATGGGAATGGTAATTGTAATCTCTTTGCCTTTGATTCTATTCTCTCTAATGCTTGGTTTTGGGTGCTATTTTCTGGGAAGAGCTAAAGGAAGACAAGATGTCCGAACTAATGCTCAGGTCTACGGAGTACCTGCTCCACCCCCGGCCGCCGATCCTTCTTCTTCTCCGGTTTCTCATACCAAAGTATCAGACAACTTGGCCAATGTTTAGTTAGTTGTCTTTTCTTTTTCAAATTTTGTTATATTCTTCTCTTTTTTTTTTTTTTTCCGAATTACATTGTAAGTTTATTGAATTTGTATTGATTGTATTTATGGGAATGCTATATGTATTTATTTTTATATGTAAAAAAAAATTAAGAGCAATTTAAATTAAAATGAAATTTTTATAATTTATGCTCCAAAATTAGCTTACCAATATAAAGATTTGGAGATGAAATTTTGAAAATGAAGCTGAATATACAACATTTGAATTTAAATTCTGTTCAACATAATTTCAAATATTTACCAATACAGCTCTACAGAGATTTGAGTTACGAATCCATGTGATGAATGTTTGCAATTTATCCGTTTAATATTGAAGTGGGTTTTGTTAGATTTAAGAGATTTGTTTTGTGATCATATTGCTAATAACGTTGCTCACAAATTTTATTCAAAAAAGAAGTGGGTTTTGTGGCAATTATAGAAGGCAAGATATTGTACAGAAAGCAGGGTAATACTATACCATCCAGAGGTCATGTAGAGTGTCGGTGGTTTTGAAGACCTTTTCTTGTCCCAGGATGCACTTTTATGACTCTCTACTGCTACTTTCTGCTCTACTTTCAGAGTTTGGCATTGTAATTCAGGATTGCTTATTTACTCGATCCAAAGTTAGTTGAATTAGGCCACAACACAAGCTAACAAACAAGCCTACAATTTAGGTAGAGCTTCCTTTTTCATGCTCGTCGCCAAATTAGGGAGGCCGCACCTCCTTGTTTGTCTGATTTTTACCATTCTACATATCGGAATTCACTTCCTTTCAGTGAAAAAATGCTCTTCTAACTCTAAGTAAACCAAACCAGTCGGTCAGTCATTCAAATAAATCCTTCCAAAGTTTAAAGTATTTAGTACTAAAAACCTAAATTTCTGTTTTAGAAAATGAGGGGAAAAAGAAAAGAAAGGAAACCTGTTCAGAGCAGATTTCTTTATAGGCCTTTTCTGAAGCACATAATAATAGGAAAAAAGACTTAAAACAGTTGAACCAGCAAGAACAATAATAATAATAATAAGAAATGTTATGACTAAACATTTTTGCTGTCACTTTTCAGTTAGTTTCTTTACAAAAGCAGACCTTAATTTCTGTACTTGAGCTATAAGTACAGAATTCCTATCACAAGCTTCCACCATTATTTCAAACTTTTTTTCTGCAGATGCCTTGTTGCTATACTTCAGAAGATCCACCATCATTCCCTGTCAATAACCCAAACAAATCTACTATTATGAAATGGAGAATGCAATTTAATGGATAAAAAGAGACAACTTGCAGGAGACAATTCTGGTCAAATAGCAGCCATGGGAAATTGAGGTGATGGAAACCTAGGGAAGACAAATCAATTTTCCATTCAAAACAATTTGTTGTCTATATTAGTTTTCAGTGAACTCCTAAATATGCCAAACGAAGGTTGATGATATAGCAGAAAATAGAACTTTCAAAATACTCAGTGATCTTATCTATGATGTTTATGGCATATTTGTTAGTCAATGCGCATAATTTGTAAGTTAATGCCTGAAAATACATATTGTTAATGCTTTCCTAAAAGCTTATCAAACAGAAAATTAGACTTCTTCTCCTTTTTCTTTATATGCAGAAAGCTTTCAGTCTTCAGACCGTTCAGGAAAATAGAAATTTTGACTGAATAAATAACAATCAAATTCTTTTGGAAGACATTGATTGTTGGCAATTGAGTGATCAATGTAAAAGCGTAAACCATAGTTACCAGATTCAGGGAACGTTCTGGTTCGTGGGGTGGGAAAGGAAATATCATGGGAAAAACTTATGGTTGCTGATTTCAGATTTGGAAATCCTTATCCTTTATTCATTTATCTTTTAGAGGTAAACTAAAGGAAAAAGCGGAATGGAAGACAAGATTAATCTTCTTAGATTTTTAGGATTGAAACGTAAAAACAAAATATGCTATTAGAAGAGTAATGTAATGTGGCATTAAACTAGCACTTGGTTATAAACTAAATATCTGGCAATTGTAAAAAAGGGTAAACTTTCTGCATATGGAGCTCAGAAATAAACAAAAATGTCAAGAAATGCTGACATATTCCACTTCAAAAATGAAACAATAAATAAGAACCTTGCAGTTGCATACCTCATGTTTTTGCTTCTCGGAGTAGTCTCTCAAAAGTGATTTGACAAGCTTATTCCGAAGAGATACCATACCATCACAACCAAAAAGGAAAATGAACGATGAAAGGTGGTGTAAAACAAGAGTGTATGCCATTGATCCTCGAACTGCTGATTTGTCAAGAGCACCAGAAACCCATGACTTCATGTATGCTTCCAAAATGCCTTCATTATCCTGCATAAATAATATTCATTTTATAAGTAAAAAAGGTTTTAGGCATTGCAACATAATCTGCATCAGAATGTCTATACAAACTTCAAATCAAAAGAAAATAATCATTTGTTTTAAACAAAAAAGGAAGAAAGAAAGCTGCAGAGACCAGCTCAATATAACAAATGACAAAATTAAAGCATCATCATTGTATTGATGAAAGGAAACAGCACAAATTTCCACAACTATTTGTATATTATAAATGAAAGAATTTGAGTAATTGACATTAAATCTGAAATGAAGCATTTTTTCCCTCTCCTATCAAATGAGAAAGTGAAACATGAACTTTCAAATGAATCTCAGGAAATCATATGAAGCTCATCTATCCTACTAACCATGTATGAAGTTCTTTTTTTTTTCTCTGTTGGAATTGATGAGATTTTTTATATTAAATATCATGATTTAGAAATTATGTAATTGTTGACTTGTATCATTATTATATTTTGTAATTAAGGAGTGATTGGCAGCTTAATTCTAGGAGTTATTTATAAAATAATTAACTAACATATTTTAGGATAAAATTTTTTTTTCCCTTTTCAAGAAGAGATAAAAGAAAGAAGGGGGGGGGGGGGGGGGCGGGGCGCCGCGGGTGTATCTCCTCATTATTATGAAATGTAATGGTTCACAATGTAGTCCTATACTATATATTATTTGTATTTAGTTCTAGTCTCTCTATTTATCCTCTCTCAATTTCATACTATTTCTAAATATTTCGCATATTCTAACTTAACAGTTCGACAAGAAATTGTTAAAACGTTTTTCTTTTCGTTTTTTCCTGTTGGCACAATAAACTTGAAGTTAGACTTGTGTAAGTATGAATGTGGTGGTGGGGAAGCAGAGAATTTCACAAAATTTTAGAATTCATTTATTCAAATCATGCCCCTTATATACCTACTACTGTAATACTTTGCATAAGAAAAAAGACAAATACCTCACTGTTTTTCCTAAGCTAATAAAATAAACTAGTATGCTTGATCAACATGTCAACCCAAAAAAAAAAAAAAGAGCAGAGAAGATGGTACCATTAGCTGCAGCTAAAGCAGAAGCCTGGTCGTAACAAAATATTTGCAGAAAATAATCTTAGTGGAATCAAGAAAACTACTTTATGCTTCAAATTCTATATTAAATATAACAGAAAAGAAGATAGTACAGTACCTCAATAGGTTCAAGGTAACCTTCTGCCTTAGCAATGCAGTTTTCCAATGGTGGTAAAATATCAAGAACACGAGCATTAGACAGTAAATTCCATGCAGAAAGTCTCACATCTGATTCAGTATAACGATGTAAATATACAGCAACTTGACGGCCAAAAGTTAAATCGCCATAAGATTCAGCAGAAAATTGCTCCACAAAAGTTTCAAGAAATGTGGAGTAATTCTCATGAATCACAGATTGAAACCTCAGAACATTCAGTTCATATCTGTTTCCAATTTCTGGCACAAAATTCACATTTCCATCCAAAATTTGCACAGAACCCTTAGTAAATCTTGCTTCATCAAGAATATGGCCATAGATGTTTTGCAAGGCTTCATAAAAATTCCTACTCTTGCTATCGTAGAGCACATCCATTCCAACAAGTAATATGGAAGATAATGAATGCAATTTCCAGACCAATGGAACATAACAAATAGGAGACTGTACATCACTGGAAAGAAAAGCAGACATGGCTTCCATAGCTAGCAGAAAGAAAAGTCCACCTTTACCAACTTCAACAATGGCAGCAGATTTCTGGATGAGATTTGTTCTATCAGAGGCACTTTGAACACCACCATGTTTGTCATCAGAGATGACTGTTAAAGGACTGAGAAACCAATGCATGGGAAGTGGTAATCTCTGGTGAGCCCACTCCACAGTCAAAGAAGTGCAGTTACGATCTTCACTCATCATATTTGATGTATCCACGTCCTCATGAATGGTATCCAAAGAAGCTCTACCCTTCTTTAGACTTTTGTTACCAAGAGAACCATATTCATCCACAGCTTTCAATTTCTTCTTCACAGACAACCATCTGTTTTTAAAGTGAGAAGTTAATATCTCATGTAACTGTAAATAATCCTCCTTTCCAAAGTCCCAACTAAAAGATTTCATACTGTTATTTGATTGAAGAAAACGCTGTACACAGAAGTCAAGATACTCGAGAACAGGGACTTGAAGCAAAATGTTTAATGCATTCTCGGCCACAACCCTATCCCTTGGCCCAAAAGTTAAGCATGCTCCTAGGATGGAATTAACTCTGAGTGTAGCAAAAGCCACCTCTTCATCTCTTGGTGATTCTGTGACAGATGCCATATGAATAATTTCAAGCATGTAGATTAGTAATCTTGCATCTGTTTGAGCCAACAAAACAGTCAATGACCAAAATCCTCCACCAGAGGCACCCCAGCCAAGTCCCACCCCTGGAGCAGGTCCTCCTCGACCAAAAACCTCAATTGACTGCACAGCATGCCACTTTGAACCTACCAACTTCATAAAAACATCGAGTGCACATCTCCATTCAACCATAGAATTCTTCAGTATCCCATCCTCAAGAATTTTCCCTTCTCTTGTGAAATTATATTCTTTGGATGGATGGCCATGGATTCCACTTTTAGCCATGTTGATCAAGTTATCAATTGAAGTAATACTCCGGAGAAGTCCGTGAAGGAAAGACACAGAGGCAAATGATGATTCAAATTTGTTACACAGTCTCAAACGACAAAGTTTCTCAACAAAGGTACCATCTTTTTGCTCCTCTGTGCGATTGGTACTCAGGAAGTAGTTTTTAATAATTTCAAGTCCTATCTTAGGAACAAACTCTGGCAACCATGGTACCTGATTGCCACTTCTTGGGAAACTTGTGGTTTTCTCTGGTTTCACTCTTTCAAGCAATGTGGAAAGCATACCCATTACAGCAGAAAACACCCACAGCAAGGAGCCATCTGATAAATCAGGGTAACCAAAATCATCTCTAAATCCTTTTTCCCTCTCAAAGTACTTAGAAACATAAGGGTCATTCCTTGATGCTATCCACTTCAAAGCTAAATCCACCATAGGAGTTACGAAACTCCATGACCAGGTTTCTCCATCTTCACCAGTACAATCTGAGATTTGATTACTTGGACACTTCTGTGAAGATAAAATTGGAAGCCTTCTAGCCAAGGCCTCCAAAACAAGAAAAGCTTCCCGAGAGACAGAAAAAAATTCACTTAAAACACTGTTCTCCAGAAGTTTATTGAACGTAGGAGGATTCAACCACAAGCACAAAGCAGGGAAGATAACTGAAAAGTACGATGTACACAACCCATAACAAATGCAGACTCTCCAAAAACGGAGTTGTTCAACCATCAAAGCAGACAAAAGTTTACACCTCTCCTTCCCAGACTTCACCCAATGGTCAACAGAGGACGTGTAATGAAACAAGTGCTGAATCATTGCCTGAAAAGACCCATTATTTATGAATTCCATGCAACTGTTCCTGTCAGATTGAGCCAATACCTGTTTTACACCAAAGTAGTGCTTGATTAATTGGCTCCCTAACAAACAATTATGAAAAAAATACCATTGTAAACCAGTCCAGGTCCAGGAACATATGAGAAATTATGAGCTTACCTTCAAAAGGTTAACAGATTTTATCTTAATAAGGTGAATTTCTGCATTGTCACCCATAGCGAATTTGTGAACAACTGTATCAACAAGTCCTTGACACTTCACTATTGCATTTGCACAAGTTGGTGAATGCCTTGCAATTGCTGTAAGTATAGAAATTATGTATTCTTCTAAAGTTGCATTGTTTTCAGCCTGAAACCAAATGTATAGACATTTATTGAAAAATTCCAAATCCAAATGTGATAGCAAAACCATCAGAACCCTTTCTAAGTGGAAAAGGAAAAAACCTTTAGTAACATTTCTGCAACCATGTCATGCAGTCATAATCCAAAGAGAAAGGATGAATAAACCATTTCACTCTCATATTTATCATTCCTAATTCCTAATATAAAAAACTTCAAATGTCCAACAATTGGTTGCTTCCAGATTAAAAGAAATGTCATAAGAGTACCTCAGAAAAACCAATTTACAATAGAGATGCATCAATGAAACCAACGTTCACATCCACCCAGCCTTTCTTACCTTAAATAGTTTATCAAAAGAGGAAAGAAGAGCTAATTACATTGAGTAACCATATATGCATTAATATTCCAGTATTCTACAATCCCATTTTCATGCAGTATCAAAATAAATAACCACTAAAGCATCCATTTATCCACATTAAACGTAATATGACCTCAAGTGAGTCACCCATGGCCCATGCCGGTGCCTAGATGCTCAATGTTCCACAATTGAAGCTTATGGAATTCTATAATTATGCTTCTGTTCTTTGTTAACTTGCACATTACATCTTCCTAAATTATTTTTTGTAAACTCACTCAAGTTTAATATCAGTTGGCATGCAAGACATGCATTGAAGAGCAACAAAAGGACAAACAAAATGTGCATCCAAAATAAGTGTTAAGTTTTGTTTCATTTATTTCATTTATTATTCAAAGAATAAAGAACAAGACTTCCAGCTCACATGATTAGATTACATTTCCAAGTCAATGCAATCATACTTACCTCCAAAAGATACCGCATTCTAGGAAGGATTCCCATCCTAACCAAACCAGCAGCAAAATCTTGACTAGCAACAACAAGATCATCCTGAATTGTATGTTCCCCTTCATTCTCACCATCAATGACATCCATACTAGAAGTTAGAATGTTAGAAGTCTTAGCATTGTACTTCCAAAAGCCACCATGAAGGAAACCATTGTTGGCCTCAGGCTTGCTTCTAAAAACAGAGCCAGTGAAAATACCCTTCCCATAGACAGCTATTTTCTGGAAGCAAGATTAGTCAATACAATACCCAATAATGCTCAAGATATAAGGAAAACACTTGGTCATAAAATTTTACCTCTGAAATATCAAAGAAATTCTCATTCAAATCACAACTCAATGCAGAATGGATAACTCTTGCACAAGCTAAAATGACTGAACTATGGTTATCATCAAGACACATCCTAGAAATCAACAAAGCATGATCAGTTACACATTTGTGTTGAAAACAGTGGGAAAAAAAGCAATGAAAGAAAGAACAACAGTAGGCATCATATTTAGATGTAATTTTACCTCAACGGTAAAACGAGCTCAGGTTCAGGGCCAAGTGCATAAGCCCAAATAGCTTCCCAATCGTTCTTGTCAACTTGATTACCATTTTGGATTGTACACCCAACTTGATTTTGTTGAACATTGTTTATTGCTTTATCAAGTACAGATGCAAGGAGATGCAGAGCAAGGGCCCGTTGTCCAGGTATCTGTAAAAACAAAATTAGTAAATTGGAGGACACAACACATAGCAAAAATAATGAACATTAAAATCAGAGCCATATGCTCAAACGGGCTGGATCCTGGGAACCATGTTTGAGTCCTGTTTGAACAGAGCTAGCCTTTTTATGTTGGCCTAAGTGAGCCTAGTTGATCAGTATGTGTGCTGGAAAGTCTCAACCAGCTAGTTGATGGTGGGCTGGGAGAGCCCAATCCAGATGCACTTGAGAGGGTGTGTTGATGGTGGACCGGATAAGCCCCCTAGTCAGGTAGCACTTGGAGGGTGGGTGTGTTGAGAATTAAAACCCACATTAGATAATGGTAGAATACATAAGAGATTTATAGTACAATAAGTGTTGGACTTAGTACTACTTAATTGGTTTTGAACAAGATCAGCTCTAATTGTCTTATAACTACATGTTTGTATGGGTCCATAGACTTTAAAAGTTATATGAACTCACCACACTTCTGGTGAGTTGCACAGCTTCTTTGATTGTGTAACCCACTGCAGCAGGGTCGCCCTCAGTCCGCAAAAAGTCACGTTCAGTAACACTTACAGAACTATTGTGAACAGATATATCACCTGAAACAAAGCCAGAAAAAGAGTTACACCTCTAGTCCCGTCACAAAAAAAGGTGGAGCCTAGCATACCATCTCATATCAAACAACAATGTCTGGCTTATAACAACAAGACTAAGTTAGTTACATCAAAATCAGCAGTGTTCAGGCATTTTACAAAATTCTTTTCCTTTTGAGCTCACCTTACTGAAATTCAATAAGAAAATTTATGGTGTATCTGTAAGACTAATGAAGATAACAATTAATGTGCGAGATTTAATAAGTTACCTTCAACATGAAATGGAAAATTCAACAGCACAGCAATAAACATTCATAAATGCAAGGGGAAAAAAATACATACTCCCTAAACAAACTCCAATGCTTCAGGAACACACAGAAATTGAGAAAGCATGTAAAGAACTGTACTTCTAAAACTTCCAGTAAGAAGTGTTCTTGTTCAGCAAGAGTTAGCCATAACACTTTCTCACACCACAATTTCTTGCAGATCAGCTCTTTGACAATAGCAAAATTAAATTGAATACAAATAATTGACATTAAGTAAGATAGCCTCTGAAACCACTCAAAGGTTTGATGAAAATTAAATGTTCATTTGTGATCTCAATTCACTTGAAATGTGACTCGCAAAAGTGGTCAACTAGTCTAATATTTACTTATTAGATAGAGAAAAAAAAAAAACTTGTTAATGAATGACCAAATCTGATATTCAAGCATTAAAAGATCTATGCAGGGAAAAAAGTTGCCCATACAAGAAAGTCTTTTTCTTTTCTCCTTTTGTTAGCAACATAGAAAGTTAGTTTCAAATAATATAATCAAATGGGTAACAGGTCAAATAGAATCTAGCATGGACACACACACAAAAGAAAAGCAATAGAAGCACTAGGATACTAACCAGTTTGTGATTCAGCAGCAATAACATTTCCCTCCAGAGAGAATCTTAATCTCCGAACAGCCTCAACTCTGTCACTCCAACTATTCCATAAACTGGCATCACCTAGACCTAAATCCTGCACTAAACCACTATTTGACCTGCTCATTTTATCTGTAGATGTAATTAGTTTTGCCTCATCGGAAATATCACTCTTCACACTTGAAGAAATATTTGAGCATTTCGTTGTTTGATCCTCATGTAGGATAGTACCAAGTTCACCATTAATGGTTGCCTCTGACTTTGATAGATTTTGCAACTTCATTTTTTCTTGGCCCCTTTTTTTCAGTAAGTTTATCAAAGCAGGATTCATCTTCTCCATTATTTCAGCTTGTGCTTCTACAATCTCTTCAGTTGACATATTCTTTAATCGTGCACAATTCTCAGCATCAATTTCACTCTCAAGAGACATGGATTCTTGTTGAATTCCAATTTTTTTTACACCAGTGCTAGAAGCCACAGTTGAATTTTTCTGACTTCGATTACTAAGCATCTCAGCTAATAGAGGATCCATCTTCTCCATTTTCTCAACCGGTACTTTTGCAACATCATTAATGGGTAACATTTCAAGAGATCCGTCTTCAGTTTTGAAGAGACTGCTGCTGGCATCTCCAATATTCTCCTGAACACGTAGTTGACGTGAATTATATATTTCCACATCAGCTGATGAAGTGAGAGACTTGATATCTATATCACTTGATATGGATTCCCCTATTTTCTTTGGAGGCATAGAAGATTTTGAATCCTTCTCCAAATCCAACTCCATTAGACTTTTACGATCAGGGGAGATATAACCTGATATGTTTTTCTTCTTGTCTTGATTATCAACTGCTTCACCTTCTTGGTTTTGCTTTCCTGTCTTCTTTGACTGTCTCTTATTCTCTTCCATCTTATTAGTCGCCAACAGATTATCGCTTGGGACTATATTCCTCCAGTGGCTAAGATCCAAACCTCTTTTCTGCTTCCTCTGAACAGGATTTGCGAAAGCTGATAATGGATCAAAGTCAGTTGAATCATTATCCTCATCATCTTCATTATTATCATTACCAACGTTTTGGCTTCTTGCCGGACGCCAATGCTGTGAAACAGAACGAAATACCAGTTCGTCAACTCATGCTGCTTACCATATTGTGTTCATCAAAGCCAAGCAGAAATAAATCACTTTTTTTTATCATTCTTCAGTAACATCCAATGAAGATTTAAAAAAATAATAATCCATTAACAATATTTATAGTCTACATTCCATCATTACTTGACTTTCACCAGCAAAGCTAGATGCTTTCTTATTAGTTTAATAAATAATTCCACTCTTTTACAGAAACTTGTATCAAATTACCAAAAGCCAAACATCGTTAGTAAAAATTAATGCTAGTGCTCGAAAATAAATATTGGCACCCGATTGAGATAACAACTCTCTGATCATATAACCATAAAGAGAGAGAAGAGAGAGCATATAGAATCTTACTGGCCCATGGGAGCGGTGTCGAGCCACCGGAAAAGGCAAAACGGTGGGTTTAGGCGGCGGAGTAGGAGCAACAGGGTTGTTTTGTGGGTTTTCAAGGATACCCTTTTCGATAATACTACCAATTAAGCGGGAAGCATCGTCTGGAGTGATTTGGGGAGCTTTGGCTCCAAAAACTTTAGCTTTTGTGTCGTTCGTGTCCGGCGTCTTCTTCATTTTCTTGACGGTGATG
>CATIWJ010041965.1:0-11896 GCA_949640765.1 Croton laevigatus | reverse complement strand
AAGACTTTTTTGTAGCCACAGATGTTAGCTTTCCATAGCCTTTTGAATCACCTCATTTGGACTTGTAAATCAAAAGTTATGGCGCAAATACTAACTGGTGCGCAGTGCTGAAATTTTGACATCTGTTGCGAAAAAGCAGTCGATCTTCAAGAGCTTCAATTCTTTTGCAAGTCTAACTTTCATCTTCATTTGTTATGGTTCAAACTTGCTTGGAGCTATACTTAAACACTTAAAATAACATTAGTAAATCACAAGTTCAAGTGAGTTTGTCAAATAATTAAAACCGAGGGATTTTGGCATCCCCAGTCAACACGAATAACCTATATCTGAGTTTTATATTGAGTAGCTATCATCCTGTGAAAATTTTGAAACACTAAACTGACTTCACTCTTTGATTTCATTAAACAAATCCAAGCCATACGAGTATGATCATCAATAAATGAGACAAACCACCTTGCACCATTTAGAGAACTAATTATTGCCAGTTCCCATACATCTGAATGAATTATCGTAAATGATTTTGGACTTTTATTCATGCTTACAGGAAATGGAACTAGATGGCTTTTAGCCAATTCACAAACATCATATTTAAAATCTAAAGTGGATACTAAAGAAACTAACTTTGGAAACAATTTCTTTAAATAACCAAAAGATGCATGTCCTAAACGTCTATACCATAACCAAATTTTTGAATTTTGAAATTCGTCCGCCTTATTAATTTTAAAAGCTTTTGCTAACTAATTAGAAATTGCAGGAATCAAATCAAGGTAGTAGAGCTTTTCCCTTCTAGTACTATAGCCAATCGTCTTCCGAGTTTGGATGTCCTTGAAACTACAAAAGTTAGGCCAAAAAATTACAATACATTGTAAAGCAAAAGTTATTTGAGCAACAAATAATAAATTATATTTAAGATTAGGAACAACAAAAACAGTATCTAAATTTAAATTTTTTGTAAGAGTAATATAACCTTATCTCTCCACAGGAGAAGGAGTACCATTAGCTGTGGATACTATTGGCTGTTTAGAAGGTTTTATAGATTCTACATGATTAATATCATAGGTCATATGATCAGTGATGCTACAGTCAATTATTCATGCATTATTACTATTAAAATCAGATAAACTGTTTTCAGAGTTACCAGAGGTAGCAAGAGCTGAAGCTTCTTTGGGAGCATTGTTGTTGGGTGGTTCAGCTATAGCAACAGAAGCTTGGTGATTTGATTTTGAATTTCATTTTTGAGGCGCCTTAGCAGGATCCCACCATTCTAGATACCTAATCAGCTCGTAGCATCAAGATTTTGTATGTCCATTTTCACCACAATGAGTACATATACGATCTAAATATGTACTATTATGATTTTGTGAACCAGATGTCAGATTTGGATCACTTATATGATTCAAAGAATTAGACCTTCGGTCATGTTTTTGATGAGTTTGTTGAGGTTTAACTCGACAAGCTAACATAACCGATGATTCGGATTTATTAGATTCACCATTCACTGTCATTCTGTGGATAAAATCTCGATGTACATATGCATACGTTTCTTTAAGATCCAATATTGGATCCTTTCTCAAAATTTCACCTTGAATCTGCTCAAATTCTGCATCCAATCCATTTAAAAAAATATGTACCCGTAATCGTTCAACTGATTTTTTGTATTCAATAATATCACCAGGATCTTTCATTACAATCTTATCGCGATGATCCAATTCCTGAACTATCTCTACAAGATCACCATAATAAGTAGATAGAGAACGACCACACCCTGAAATTGATCTCGAGTCCCAATATAGACAATCTACTGTGCCGTATAAAAAAATGAAAAGCATGAGCCTTTCAAAATTCAAATTCTAGAGGCTTAGCCTTGCCCATTAAAATAAGCGGTCGGTCATATTGACATGCATGTAGCTCAGCCTGTTTGGATTGAGGATAACGGAGGATAAGTATAGGTAAGGAGAGGGTAAATTCACCTATACAGCTATTTGAGAAGAGGTTATGTGATGGTACATAAAGGTAAGGAGGGGTAAGCCTTACTCTCTCTTACCCCTCAAAACTCTAATTTTTCCACCCCTCAAATTGGGGTGTAAGCAGAGGTAAAGAGGGTAAACTAACCTCTTTCCAAACATCACTAATTTTTTAATGTACCGCTCCTTACCCTTCTCCCTTCTCCCTTCTTACCTTCTCTTACCATTCCATTAATTACCCCTCCCTTACCCTATCCAAACATAGGGTAAGCAATGGACATGGCTGGATTTGCGTCCTCCATTTCATTTATACCCATCTTTCACGTAGTATCTGTTTAATAATAATAATAATTACCATTCTATTTTTCTTTTATGAAAAATAAATCGAATAGCCCGTCTCTCTAAAATTTGTTAACATGATTGTTTTTGTTGTCTATTATATTCATAGATATGTTAATGGAATTGCTCATATTATCTCGCTAGATATGCCCATTTTAATTTACTATTTTTTCTTAACGTGCCTTGTACGCGTTAATTCGTTTTATATTTTTGTTATTGATGTTGTAGTTAATTTGATTAATTATATATTGATAGTAATAATATTTATAAAAAAATAATAAATTTTTATATAAGTACCATTAATTAAGTATATTATGGATAAAAGACCTAACTAAAAATATTAACAAACTTCAAAAACTAAGATATAACTTTACTTTAATATTTATTTTCTTCATTTCATTCATCTAAAGAAACCATAGCCTTAAACAGTCGCTGCCTTTAAAAATTATCGCATACGCTATTGTTACTCTATTTTGAATCTTTTCATCTTCTTCGGCTGATTCTTAACTGCAACTTTATGATTTTCGTCCAAAGCATGACAAAAATGGCATAAAATTTTGTCGGCAACACGATTCTCAACGAAAACCAACAAAAAAGGTCTGAATCAAGTCAAAAACTCATTGTTTTTTAGTTTACAAACGGCGGCGTTACAAAAAATCGTTCAAAATTTTGGCAAAATTTTGATGATTCGACGACTATTCTGAGGGTACCAAACAAATGGTCAGTGCAAGGGCTGTCTACCTGTAACATTCTCTATTTCACAAAACCCAAAATAACAAAATAATCTAATTACGAAAAAGTACAGGGAAATGTTAATGAAGAACCTAGAAATCGACATGTCAGGAGAAATGGTAAATTAATTATAAGTCTAGTAAACAAGTTGTAAAGTATGAATTAATAAGTTATGGACATAGTAACAAGTGATAAACAAGAAATAAGCAACTTATAAATATAGTAAGCCTTTGTAAACAAAAAGTAAACCAATAATAAACGAAAGGTAAGTTAAAAGGGAGACAAGGAAATGCTTAAATTATTCACAAATTGTGAACAGAGTAATACGAAAATCAAGTATAAACGTGATATATGACATCGGTAGATAAAGATGGAGCAATCCGAGAGCGCGAAATCGGAAGGATCGCGGAGAAATTCACCAAACCTCCGAAGTTAAACGTGCTTAGGTTAAGGTCAACGAGAAGATAGGTGACCTCCATGGGAAGTCGACCCTAAACACGTAAATTCGGCGATATAAGTTACAGTAGGGTATCAGACAGGCGCCTACCACATCCGAAAGGCGAAATAGAGCCCCGAAGCCTAACGGGACCTAATGGTAATTTTGGAAAAAGTCAGGGACTAAAATGTAATTTTTTCAAAAGTTTTGTAAAACCTTGAAAATATGTTAAATATGATATCTTGAGATTAAATAGATCACAACGGTGAAATTACGGTAGTTTCCGGAACCATATGTTAAGAGAATTCCGTTAAAACACGAAAAGTAGGTTTACGCAGAACCTACGGGTTCAATTTAAATTTCGGACCCCAAGAATATTTAATTTGTAAACGTGTAAAACATGAAAGTTGTCACTTTATATGTTAGCTAAATGTAGAAACAAAAATCATCTAATTTGGACATATATAGACAATGTTATGATGAAATTAGTAAGCGGTGCGCAGGCTGCGCAGGCAGTGTGATCGAGTCCAGCGGAAAGTGGCACCAAATATTATTTATAACTCGGATTGGTCTAAAATTTTAATATGACATATATTTAGGTGTCTAATTTCATTTAGCACTATCGTATTTGGAGTAGTATGTAAAAAGTTATTAATAAAGAAAGGCAGCTAGGTCAAGTGAGGACCTAGGAAGGACTTAATTGAAAACACTTTACTCAAAGAGGTGGCTATTGAGAAGTGAGGTAAAATACAGCCATGTGCTTGGGAATCAAGAAAAATTTGGAGGTGTTGACAGTTGGTTAGATCCTAGTCCTTGAATACAATAATTAGATTAATTCCTAGCCATTAGATTAGTAATTAATTAAATAATAAATAAATAAAAAAATATATAATGTTGAAATTGGACATAAACATCATTGGGAAGAACATAATTCTCCTCTCTTCTTCCTCTCATGGGGCCGCACCACCAAGCTAAAGCAATCAATGAAATTTTGTGACTTTTAAGCTAAATCATCTAAGGGAAAACATTATTTTAAGGTAAATTCTTCCTATCTACTTTTATTTACTTCATTTGATCATTAGTTTAAGAGATTAAAAAGAGAGTAAATTCTGAAATTCTAAGGTTTTGAAAGAGAATGATCAAGTAATTAAGATAAAATGATTAATTGGTTAAGTAGAGCTTGTATGTTAATAAATAAGGTAAAGAAAAGCTGAAATCAGAATTCTGGCAGATTCTCAGGGTCAGATTCGAACAAAATTTCTTATATGTTAGGGGCATAATTTTGAGATGTGATAAAAGAGAAAGTTGTAGATATATGTCTTAGCTAACTATAGAGACCGGAACCAACCTATTTGGACTTGTGTAGCAAATGTTATGGTCGGAATCGTGCCCGGTGTACAGACTGAAGTGACCAGTAAGGTCAACAGAGCAGACCGGATTTCAACAAATTATTAGAGCATGATAGAAACAGAATTTGAGGAAGTGCAAAACATGAAAAGTGTAGGTTTATATGTCTAGTTTATGCCTGTAAACCATTTTTGACAGAAAGCTAGTATATAAAAAGTTATTCCTAGATAACTGAAGGGTGTGCCATGTACACGTCCAGAATTGAAGATGAATTTTGGCTGGTAATTTGACTAAGTTAATAGCATAATTTAAGACTGAGATAGAAGAAACAAATGTTTCCCTGTATGTTAGTAAACTTTTGAAATTAGAACCAACTTAATTGGACAAGTAATGAAGAGATATAGCTAAAAAGGTAACGGGTGTGCAGACTGAAAGTTAGAAACAGGACAGAACTGAAATTATAACTTTGGCCTATAATTTGAATATGTTGGTGACATAATTAGATGTTATGGTAGAAGACAATATTGTGCATAAACATATTAGCTAACTAGAGAACCAAGAACCACTTCAGTTGGGCTTGTAAATAAAAAGATATGACTAAGTTAGTAGGCTGTACGCAAAAGGAAAATTAATGGATGCTTAAGATTTTATATTATGTATTATTTATAGAAGTGTGAAGTTGATTGAAATTCTATATGAGGAGTGAAAGTATAAGGACAGATTACCTAAGTTTTTGGAAATTTTTATGCAGGATTCAGTGAATAGTCGCTGGGACTGTCCATGATAGTCGCTGTTACTATTCACAGGTTGTTGTATGTATAGCGAAGCTCTGGCGAAATTTTCGTAGAAACAGACCAAAAACTTGACTAAGTAAAATTGAAACTTATTAGGCTAAGTATAGAAAGACAATTGGAAATATCAGAAGTAAAATTAATATAACTGAATAATATTAAAGAATAATTTGGTACTAGAATAAGAGTCAAATTATGAAACATAGACAGTAAATATAAGTAAAAGAAATTAAAGTAAAAGCATAGTAGAAAGCCATGAGAAGAAATGTTAGAGAAATTATATAGTAAAATGAGAAAATTAACTAAATTGTAATTTGTTAGAAAATGGCAAAGGAATCTAGCTGTGGAAACGAGTAGGACAACGATGGGTGAATGCGACACGATATCAGGTTTGGTACTTTACCCTTGCTCTTTGTATTTATGTATATATGCTATGATGTGGATATGTATTGCCTTATTTGCGATGCTGTGCTATTGTTTGATATATGTGCCGACTTATGAATAATTAACATGTTAAATTAACTGAGTAAAAGTAAAGTACCCACTAAGGGAAACGCTTAGCAAATTTAGTGTCTGCTAAACTTATAGGTTTATGGAAAGATAAGAGGAACCGGAAGAATCAAGATAGCATCAAGCTTACCAGGAACCGTAAAATGGCATATACTGTGGAATACAGACTGAAGACTACCGAAGCATTAGAACGAGATAGAAAAATTTTATTATTCAGTGTTGTAATTAATGTAATATATTTTAAATTATTGTAAGTTATGTTCTGTATACCATATAACAACGTATGTAGCACACTTTAGCTTGATTAGAAAATAGTCGAGTTAAGGGGTGTTACACTACCGATACCCTTCATTCGCTGGTAGGCTGCATTTGGCGAAGACAACATCGCTAGGGTTCTAGTCTTATTCCTCAATTTTTTTTCACCAACTGTTTTAGTTTTTAGATTTTCTCTTTTTAAAAAAAAAAAACTAAAATTCAATAAATATTAAAAGAGATGTATAAAAGTAAAACTATAAAAGTAGTGTTGTTTACTTAATTATTGATCTTTATTGCCATTTACTAAAGAAAAACTTTTAAAAGTGCTATTTGTTACCATTTTTCAATTTTATTTGAGAATTTTACCCAATATGCTCTCATATTCTCTAATTTTTCAAAACATGCTTTAAGATCCTCAAATTATATTGATAAAGTTCGATTAGTTTTTGGTATTTCAGTTATTACATTCCAATTTCGATAATCGATATCGAAACCGACTATCAAATTATCGAAAATACCAATAAATTTATTTCGACGAATTGATTTTTTTTATCAGTTTTTTATAGTAACCGAATCCTTCTTTGCCCTAAAGTTAATAAATTGTTATAATATTTTCGTCAAAATACCAAGTGACTAAAAGGGTCATTAGTCATCTAAAATTTATAATAAAACTTAATAATTGTTAAAGTTTATAGCTTTGGTAAAAAAAAAAAAAAAGTTGGATAATATTGTGACTAATTAGATTTAAATTTCTTTTTAATCATTGTTTTTTATTTTTACTAAAATTTTATAATCAATTTTGCACTACTAATAAAAATTAAGTGTTAGACTGCATTTTTAATATGATTTTAACACTTATATGGTAATAGAATTGAAATTAATATTATTTATATTTATGTATTAATATTAATATTATTTTGCCTTACATTTCTTAATTAGAATACAATAGATTATTTATTTATTTATTTATTTTATTTAAATACAATGCTAATACTAACTCCCCTAATTATCATACACACATTATTAATGTTAATACTATTAGGATTGTTATTAATTATTTAATATAAGAAAGACATAATTATTGTCAAAAAATTAAAAATAGAAGGGATTTTTGACAATACCAATATTCCTCATTTGTACATTTATACATTTATATTTATATGTGTTATTATAGATAGATTATAGTCTGCTTAATTATGATAATTAATAATTAATGTATAATTGGTTTTCTAGCTTATAGTGAGCGAGAAATACTTGTAAGGCAATCCCAATGTTCCCCATTCGTATTAACTCATTTTATATTCCTATTATTGATGTTATACTTAATTGATTAACATACGTGTTAACTCTTTTTATATTCTAGTTACTAATGCTATAGTTAATTTAATTAATTATATATTGCTAATAATATTCATGTTTAAATATTATTTTCATTTTAAAAATTCACTATTCAATTAATAATTAATATATTATTCCTTATTAGAATATGATTTATTTAATTAATTAATCATTATAAATAATTATATAGCGACAACATTACCCTCGTAATATAAATTTTATACTGGAGTTTTAGGCTGCGTTAATGTTATCCCCTTTCATTCGTGCTTTTATATATATTATAGATGAGTTGGTGAATTTCACCTTGTACTTTTATTTGGAAGGGAAATTTATGATTTTCATCCATGATATTTGGTTAATATTATTTAGTTATTGTTTTTTGACGTAATTATTGTTACAATTCTAATCTTTTGCATTGTTACACTATGTTACCCTTCCATTATTAATGTTATAGTTAATTAATTAATGTAATAGTTAATTTATTTTATATTCTCATTATTGATGTTATAATTAATTTAATTAATTATGTATTGCTAATAATATTAACATTAAATATTATTTTTATTTTATAAATTCATTATCCAATTATAATTAATATATTATTTCATGATTTAAATTTAATTAATTAATTAATTATTATAAATAATTATATAAAGACAACATTACCTTCGTAATATAGATTTTATAAAGGCATTTTAGGCGAAATTAATATTACCCTCTCATTCGTACTTTTATATATGTATAGATGGATTGGTGAATTTCACCTTGTACTTATATTTGGAGGGGAAATTTATGATTTTCGTCAATTATATTTAGTTAATATTACTATTTAGTCATTATTTTTTACGTAATTAGTGTTACATCCCTAATTTTTTGTATTGTTGCACTATATTGCCTTCCATTTAAATTTTTATAATATTCTTAGAATATTCTATTAGATTTTTGAAATATTCTATAAGAATTTGATAGAATATTTTTAAAAAAATTTCTAAAAAATAGACAGAAGAATGATATAGTGTAATATGCTAAATGTTAAGAATTTTTTAATAATTATGTCAAAATTGAGTCCCTAAATAATAATTTTAACTACTTATCAGAAATGAAACAGTAGTAGTAAATTTTCCTATTTCGAATGCTATATATAGCCTCAATAAATGGGAAATTTTTAACTTCATATTCAGATTGCCGATTGAATTGAAATGGAATTGACTCTATATATATATATATATATATATATATAACATTATTGAACCAACTTTCAAAATTGAGGTAATTGAGCCTATTGGGTATTTGGCATTGCTCAAAAGCTATCTAATCATTTTCAACTTAAAACTCAATTAGTGATATGTTTTATGGATTTTTTTTTTTTTACTTATAAGTTATTTTTATAAAAGCAGTAAAATATTACTTATCTATAAATGCTTTTATAAACCATATCCAAGTAATTCCAGACACTCTCTTAATTAGTTTTGTTTATTATTAAATATTTCTTGAACCGAATTAGTTTTTTATATATTGATTTTTTTATAAGTGATGTTAATTTATTAATTAGGGAGTAATTCAGTATATGTACATTTACTCTTCATATTTGAATACGAACAACAAAATTCAATTGTAAAATGTAATTAATGATATGTTTAGAGGTTACCAGACTTCTTAATTCTATGGTTCTTTAACATAATCATATCAGTTAAATTTTTCCTCGTAGATTAATAAAATAAAATTGCTTAGCCGTTCAAAAAAGAAGAAGTCGAACAATTAATAGATACAAATTGCTAACTACCAGAACTCCTGTTATTAAGCGATCAGAACTGCTGTTAGCCATTACCCAAATTCTCCAGTTAATTATTTACTCCCTCACTACCCTAATGTTCATTTTTTTTAGTCTTTTTTTTTTTTTTGCCCCCCATTTAATTAATAATGTATCTATTTTCTTTTTATTTATAATTTGTTCCACTTTTATATCCTTATTATTTTATTGCAGTTGCACCTGGTGTCCTAAACAATCTATTTTTAAGACATATCAATGGCACAGACTAATTCGATCAGTTGAATTGTATGCATTTTGAAGAGTAGGAGATTTAATAATTTTTCATACCCAAATGGGGATGGAATCCCTAACCTTATATCCTTATTATCTTAAGGTATCGAAAAAATATATTAAATTAAATATGTTATTTTCTTATATAAATAGAATTATATTTTAAGCAATGTTAAAAAAATTATATTTAGGTAAATTTTAGTAAAACTGTAAATAAAATAGAGGTTAATTAATTTACATTTTTAATCTATGCATCAAAATGAACACTTAAAGAACAATAAGTGTTTGGTATGAGCGATTCAACACTCTTACCATTAAGTAAGAGATCGAGGACTCGATCATTTTGAATGAAGAAATACTTGCTTGAAGCATTTTACCTTTTAGCTTCTGACCGATGCGAGCAGAATTAAGCTTAATCTAGACACTGTGCTTTGATACATTCGATTGGACTGAGACTAAGGTACCAATCAACATGGTTGTTAGCATAATTGTTGTCTTTATGCAGCGCATGCGTACGAATAGGATCTGTCTTCAATTATAATAGTCAGAGCTTATTTATATAAACATATTAGGTGGCTGGTATGTATAAGATATTTCGTTTGTTATTGATAAATGAAATCAATTGCAATGTTAATGTTGACATATATATATATATATATTGATGAGATTTTTACTATTCTACCCAAAATTTTCTTATAATTTTTCTTTCAAAAGGCACTTAAAAAGAAAGAGAGAATGTTGATTATAGAAACACCTTCTGCCAAAAGGTGGCTGACGTAAGCAATATGGATCACGTGTGTCAGATAAAGAAATGATGAACTACATGTCAGTTATTAATTTGTCACTTATTTTTCCACTCAGTATAAATTTTGGGTGCATATCAAACATTATGCACCATTTTATACAAATTGTATTAGAGATATTGGCTGCATTTCTCAAAAAATGCACCAATTTTGTGCACACCTGATACCCAGAACAAAATCTTCCTTTATCCACACGTTTTCTCTCTCTTCTTGTCTCCAAGGACATACTTACAGATGTCAGTTTTTCTCTCTTTCTCTCTCCATTTTCTCTGGTTGTACATGTCATAAAGTCCATTAAATTTTTTTTTTTCTCCCACTCCACTAAAAGATAAAGGGCAAAATCGTCATAAATCTACCTAAAATATCAAAAGTCTTAACTATTTTGAAACAACAAAAAGCCCTAAAATCTCACCAATATAGAAACGAAGATAATATATATATATATATATATAGGTTAATTTTCAAATTTTAGCTATTTCTCTATTTTTACAAGTCGATTGAGTCTTTCAACTTATCAATCCACAGATAATTTTGAAAACTAAAATCAATTAAGTGAATAATTCCATTCAATCTTTCCTAAAATATATATACTACTTTTTTATCCTAATGATCCTAAAATATATATACCTATATACAACATAAACCTAAAAATAATACAATCATACATGTAAAGCTATATATATATATATATATATATATATATATATACTTTGCATTAAATATGATTTAAAAAATACAATGTTAATTGATAAAATTTCAATTTATTGCATCAATAACATAAAAAATTATTAAATGGAATTATTAAATGGACTTTTTTTTTTTTTGAAAGAAAAGTACGCAAATATTTCGGAAATATAATAACAAACACGAATACAACACAAGCAAACTGATAGGAGACTCTAGCTAGAAAATGATACGATTCTACATTTTGAGTAGGTGAAAATGAAAATATAATTTTTCCACTCAACAAAAGTTTATGAATTGTCAAAAAAAAAAAAAAAAAAAGGTTTATGAGTTGTCTAGATCATCGAGAAATAATAATAGAACCCTAATAACTTTCAAAATTTCACAGTGATTCATCTCTAAAATATAGTGGATATTAGAGGGACCATGAAAATAACCCAATAATGGTTAATGTCTTATAGTTTAGTATGATTATATATCTCCAAATGATAAAAAAAGAAGTTCAGATCACCATATATGGAGGAAGCAATTTCCGTTGTTATAGTCAGCAACCAAATCAAGAAACAATAACTTTAAACTTGCTTCTTTAATCTTACTTTTTATCCTTTCTTATTACGTATAAAAGATATATAATTCCATAAACATTGTGTTTTCCT
>CATIWJ010041922.1:0-12134 GCA_949640765.1 Croton laevigatus | reverse complement strand
AAATAAGCCATAAAGCAACAACACAAGGAAATTCACAAAGAACAAAACTGGAAGATATTCATAGCCATTAAAAGCTTGTTAACTGCTTGTACTAAAGTCTTTCCCAAGAAAATGCGTCCAAAATATTCTTGCTCTAATAATGAGAGATTCTGCTTACATGACTAGCATGAGATTGTAAGAGCAACCTATAAACCAAAAATTAAAGCTAACAAATATCAAATGACATTCATGATTTAGTGCCTAATAATCTAATTTCTAATCAAGACTGCAAGACTACAATATATATAATGTTCAATAAAGAATATGTTGACTGTATTTGCTTTGAATGCCACTATTTAATTTAATTAAAGTTTATTTCATGCATTTGTTACTCCATTTTTAAATTATTTTTGAGAAGAAATACTTTTTGTTCAAGTTGAATTTTGTTTTTATTTGATGAAAGAATGAATCCCAAGATAGATAGATCAAAGAGAATAACTTTAGATTTTGAAATTTTAAATAAGTTCTTGTGATGTCAACAATGGATAATTCTATACTTTAAATTACATCATTATGGGCATTTCTTATTATTTTCAAGAAAACTATCCTTTGGTTACATCCTTACAACAATTCTAAAAACAAAATTTAATATATATTATTCTATTGACACAATCAATTCATTAGCAACACAGGTTATGACAACTTAAATCAGATTAGACACCCAAACTAATGTACATTTCTAAAGCATAAAATACGATGAAACTAACTTGCTAACAGTTCACCTTTCATACTTGTACGGGAGATTTAATACATAAAACTAGTTTCCGGTAGTAATCAGGACAGCTTTAACCCTCTAACTGCTACAGCAAAAGTCTGGGAAACCAAAGATGAAAATGGTCAAAGAATTGAAACAGAAATAACCGTCTAAAAATAGTATTTTAGTCCTACATTCCTATCTAACTTAGTTTTGATTATTTGAAAGCATGCTTGATAATTTGAAAGTTTAATACTCTACACCAATAAAGGCAAGTTGTCAACTTTTATCAAGTCAGATGAATACAAAATAAATGTTGACTTCTATTTCATAAATTAGATAAAAGCATAAAAAAAAAAATCATTCCAAATTATTGAAACCATTGGGGTTTTGTGAAAAATATATGCCAAATTTATATAGTCAAAAACTTTTTTTTTATTAAGATAAAGAAATGAAATATATACCAAGTGAGAAGAAAGAATAAATCTGGCACCATGATCCATCAAGTACTTGATCATAGGTACAGCATCGCGAATCCTAGTATCATTAGTGATCTTTGAGTTATCATCCAAAGCAACATTCAGATCTACTTTTACAAACACCCTGTTGCCCTTCAAATCAGCTTCCTTAAGACTGCTCACACTCTTCTTCGTAGCCATGACAAGAAATTCCTGCAAATTACACAAAGAAAAAAAACCTCACTAAAATCAAGATCAGTAAAATCAGATGCAAATACATATAAATGTAATGAGGATTGGAACTTACAAGAAAAAGTGGCTACAGGTGTGAGATCAAGAGAAATGACAACCGAGAGAGTGGAAACGTTTTAGGAATGAACAAATAATCTTCGAAAACAAAATGAAACGAAGCTCAATCAGACAAAAAAGTAAAGAAAATGCAAACCAAAAATGGAGAAGAAAATGCAGTAAAAGTAAAGAAAAATACCTTCAATCAAACGAAAATGAAGATGGTAGACAGCAGACGACAATGGAAGCTCAGATGAGAATGGAGATGGTAGAGAAGAGACGAAAATGGAGAGTACAGCCCGAGAAAAGCTAAGATTTAGGAGTAGAAGGAAAATGGAGAGTACAGTCCAGAGCAAAATGCAGATAATCGTAGAACGAATGATGATGACTGTAGGGATAGATTTAGGAGTTGGAGAGATAGATGCAGATAAGAAAGTTACGTATAGTAAAAATTAGGGGTATTAATTAAGGCATAAATTTTAACTAAAAGATATTAGTATTGTCAAAAAAAACTAAAAGAATATTATTTTTATCAACTAAATTTAAAAGGGTATTATTTTCGTGTTTTTTCCATTAATTTATAGTTTTTTTTTTTTTTTTTTTTGACTCAATCATCTACAATGCAAATGGGCTCATCATAGAATTGTTTTTTGGCCCACAAATAAATAATCCTTTTTCTATTTTGCATTCTCCCATAATTTTGTTTTGCAATTTTTTTTAAAACAAATGCATTTTCCCAATTTCTTCAAAATTTAATTGCAATGGTAAGGTGCTTGAGTGTAAATCAAATTATTTGTTGGATATCTTGCTATTCAATTATATAAATTATATCCATTTAAAAACTATTTTTGCATATATGTAGTAAAATTATTTTATAATTATTTAAGTGCCGAAATTTCGCTATTTTGAATTCTCGACCTGAGTGGCACAAAAACAGAAATTAAGAAACATCATTTTATAAGTTTTTGAAACAGATAGTTGGAGGTAACATGTAAATATACAAAATAAAAATAATTATAGTATTAAAAAAGTAACTATGGATGAACAAACTTATAGACTTATACTAGTAGATTACATACTCTACTAATATCATGTTAAACACGTTTTACAAGGTCATACCTTTTTTTTTTTCTGTTTCGAAAGGTAAATTTAATTAGGGTTTAAATAAATAAAAACACCATTCAGTTAGGGTTGAAATAATAAATTTATAAAGTGAAAAAATCTTTTAATTTTTTTGATAAATTTCAATAAACTTTTTAATTATGCTTAATATTTTGAAAAGAGATAAAAAAGCATTTAAAATAATTTATCAACTAGTCTAATTTGAATAAAAGTTTCATAAAATTTTGAAATTATAATGGCAAATTTTTTAATATTTGTTGTATTTTTAATATCATAAATACTTTATGATTTGGGAAAATTGGAAATTTAATTTTTATCATATCAAAATTTTCTTTCATGTTTATGTAAAAAATTACCAAAGAAAAATTAGAAGATTAAAAATTTCCCTCACTGATCAAGTTTTTTGGTTTCACCACTAGAGTGTGTACTAATCATTATACAAAGTTAGAGTATATACTAGTCATTATACATAGGTAGAGTATATAATATTAGAGTCTATACTAGTAGAGTATAATATGTAATATAGCCTAAACTATTAGAGTATATACAAGAGTATATAACTATTAGAATATACATATATGCTAGTAGATTAGGTTCTAAGAGAGTGTATACTAGTAGATTATATACTAGTAATGTTACAAAGAAAAAGAAAAAGATTATATACTAGTAGAGTATATACTAATTGATAGATACTAATTACTAGTAGCGTAAATACTACTGATTATATACTATTAATACAGTATATACTATACATATATTAGAGTGTATACAAGATGGGAGATATAATTTGGGTATTATGGTCTATACTAATTACCAATACAATATATACTATATGTAACGCCCTTCTAGATCTACGGATAAGTCCAAAAGAAATATTACATTATGTGATCTAACTCCGATTAACCTATGTCTAATTCATTAATTACCTTTGGGTTATAAATTTTTTTTTTTTTAAGTCCCTTTTTATTTCACTCATCTTTCCTAGATCATTTTTAATACTTAGTCTTAATATCAATGTAGTTTCAAGCCATAATGTATCTCAACACACACAAACAAACATCATAGCACTTCTATAGTATCCCACCTTATAACCTCCTCCTTTTCATGCATGTCTCACACTTTTAATTCACACATTTCCCTCTAGGCATCTCTACTACTACCACTACCATATATTAAGTACTATTATATTTTTCTACATGAGATACTATTAAATTACATAATCAAATATAATATATAAATTACCCTATGCACATGCCTTATTTTGAATACAATTACAAAGTATATTACTCAAACAAACTATAGAGTACCGTCTACTGCGACTGCTGCTGCTCTAGACTTTGCTTAACTCCAACCTACGAGTTTACAAAAATAAACTCGCTGAGCAAAACTATGCTCTGTGGGTACATAACCATCTTGAAATACTTTATAAATAGGTTTTGTAAGAATAGGTAAAATTTGAAAAAACTTTTTCATGATTAAAACATTTATATGAAATTCTGCATGCAATTGAAATCATCAACAAAACCCTTTTTCATGATCTAAAACATAGATACGAAATTCAACAAGCATTTGAAATCATCAACAGATAATATTTGAATCTTATTTTAGTTTTTTTGCTCCACAGGCATGGTAGAACTACAACGATAAGGCCTAGGGCTAATTTTGGTCATTGTAATTGCCATTTAGGTCATAGATTGTGGTTGAAACCATAGCTATGCCCAATTTTTTATCAAGATTTTCTCATGTGGGTTATAGTACGTGGACGTTGCCATAGCTATACCCAATATTACCATTTCATTTCTCATATCACTGCGCAATTTGCCCGTATGTCGCGACATACCCTTATCATAGGGCCCAACTAGCCATGTAGAGAATTAAATATTTTCTCATTCTTTCATATATTCTAAAATTAACATTTCATGTTTACACATCTCAACATATGTATATTCATATCACCTTTCCATTTTTCTTGTGTCTCTAACATCATATAACACTTTCCTTGATGTTTCAAAGCCATTAAACATTAAACAAAATCAAATGCATTTATTTCAGGTGTAAAACAGTATTTTTGGGCTCCCTTGCGTGCGAGATGCAACTGGTTGTGAGCGAGACTGTCCCTAGCAAGTATGTCACGACCGAGACAGCTGAGACGAGCATTCTGGTCACTTCTGGCATTTTCGTTGCGAGCGTGACATTGTGGTCCTGAGCGGTCTAGAAGCAATTCTAGACTGCGCGTCTCTCACCATTTCGGTTATAACGTTTTATTTACAAATTCAATTGAAGTGATTCAAAATTCATTGGAAAGCTAACATCCGTGGCTACGAAAATGTCTTCTATGACTTCTTCAAATAACATCGTTTTCTATAAGAAAAATTGAGTTTACAAACATACATCCAACTTACTTTCAAAATTTGTTCTTCAAAAACTAAATTTTCATATATTTCTCATGCACTTAACTCAAAACCAAAGGAATTTACAAATATCACAAAACAACACATTTCCAAACATAAAACAAAATAAAAATAGAGATGGTTAGGTACCAAACCTTGAATTTTAGAGCTTCCACAAGCTCACTAGCTACTTCTTTTCCCTTAGCTTTATCTCTTTCTTCAAAACTCCTATAAAATACAATCTTCATTAAAATCCTAATTCTCTTCTTAACTTTCTTTCACTTTTCCTATTCATTTTCCAAATCCTATTACTACTTCTTAGATTGTTCTTACTCATTCCATCATTATCTACCATAAACTCTCATAAACCGTAAAACCCTAATTTCACTTCAATAGAAACTAGAGTTTAGGGTATTTTTTTTTCTTAAGCTTCTACTCCCTTTTCTTGTTCTTGATCAAGCTTGGGAAGAACTCCTTACTTAGGGTTTAGGGTGAAAGAATAAGAGATGAAGAAGATGGAATGAGTAATATGAAAAGGAAGGAGAATTTTGAGAGAGAATGGAGAGAGGGTGGCGGCTAGGGAAGGAAAAAATGAAGAAACTTCCTCCATTTATATACTATATACAATGGGTTGGGTTGGATTATTGGGCTTGACTTTGAGCCCATCTCTTCCATTCTTTTCTTGTTTTTTTTTTCTCAAGGCCCAAGTCTAATTTAGGCCCAATCTCTATTTTTTTTTCTTTCTATATACGAGGCCTATTATCAAAATTAGGCTCAAGCTCCACTGTTAGCCCAACTCAATTCTTAATTCTATTTTCCATTTATGTCTAACAAAAGTTTACTTATTAGCCCAATATCGAACCACCTCAACGAACTAAGGGATGATTCGAGTTCCAATTCTTCTTACCCGTATTGCGGGATGTGACACTATACATATATACTAATAGAATATATACAAATATGGGAGATAGAGTATAATATTGAGAATATATACTATTATATACTACCATTGTCTGAACTATACTTTAGTAGTATATAACACTGTTAGAGTATACACTACTGAATTTACATAGTAGAACATATACTACTAGAGTATATACTAGTAGAGTATCACTCCAAAAATAAAATTAAAATTTTGAAAAATAATTAAAATAAAAGTAAAGTTAAAAAAATATTTAAAATAAAGTTAATACAATTATTATTTATTAGGATGCAAATGTTGTTTCATTTTAATAAAAAAATTTTCTATTATTTTTACATTTTGATTGTTATTTAATTAGAAGCTTTTCCACGGCCTTAACATATGAAAATAAGAAAAATAAGTCTGGTTTAGAACAACCTTAATTTTATTTGGAATCCTGTTTGAAATTTCAAGTACTATATTTCTTTATACTTATAATAAGAAATTATGCCTGATGCCTATATTCTTATTGACATGCTGAGGAAAACAATCTTGCAATCATGTTATCTTTAAATTAATTATTAATGATTATATTTACTCCTTTCAGCAAAGAATGTGTTTCATTTACAACTATAATTTTGTTTTATAAAAAATTATATCTAGGAATTAATGACTATAAACATTGCAATTTTCGTAATGTCATTGTGGATGTTCAAATTAGATACACTACACAAATTTACATCTATTGAGGGCGATTTTTTTTTTATGTTTAGAGGTGTTTTTAACTACCTCATTAAATGCTTGAAACGGTTGAAAACTGCCTTTGGACCACTTTGAGCCCTCCCCGTAATAATGTAGCAGCAGTTTTTATAAGTGCCGGGAAAGTATGATGTTACTAGCAGTTGTGTTGGGTGGCTACAAACACCTCTATAAAAATTTTAGAGGCCGTAGTAAACGGCAGTACAAATCAATCTTGACTATGTATAATTTATATCAACAACATATAGAGGCGGTCATAACGCCTCTACCTCTAAATTTAAGAACAAATAGAGATGGTTATGACCACTGCTAAACATAATCTCCCTCCAAAATTAGCCAAATTTTAAGTTATAACCACCACTATTTGAAGCGTTATAAGAGCTGCTTTGATTTTAGTGTCAATTAATTTTAAAGGAAGGGAGCAGTGTGGTATAGTGGAAGCACAAGCAGCGTGGAGGCCAACCAACATAGATTCGAAGCCTCACGCCTATATAAGTTAAAATGACTCTTTGAGTGCGTGTGTAATGCCTATGTCAAAAAAAAATAATTAATTTTAAAGGCACTTCAACTTAATGCCAAATCCTATAATACCATAATTCTATTCTCACATTTTGCATTAAAAATTAATCATTAGTTATGTTGATAATACAAAAAATTTATAAAAGAGGAAAAAAATTATTAACAAAGAATTGCAGTACTTTAATTTAAAATAGGGTGAAGCTGATTTGCAGATGTTTACACGTGCGAATGAGTTTTCATTTTTTTTATTTTTTATTTTTTGAATTTTTTTAGAAAATAAAATTATATATTGTATGTATTTAGTTCCGAGATCAATTTTAGAGGGTTGCAGTTTACATATTTGACTCTGTTTAAAAATATCATATAAAATAATTAGAACAATTGAGAACTCAATGGTCCTAATTATTTTATATTATATTTTTAAAATAGAATCAAATATGCAAATTGCAACTGACTAAATTAATCTCGAAACTAAATACAAATAATATACGATCTTATTTAAAATAAATAAATAAATAAATAAATGGGTCGTCCTTATAGTAGCATCAGCCTTTAAAATAATGTATCCTAAAAAAAAAAAATCAAAATAGTAAACTTAATAACTAAAGTAACAAAGTTGAATAATTCAATTGTCTTCCCTCTTAGAAAGTGAGATAATTGTTATTTGGTGACATCTTCTAGTTGTTTTCTCAATATTTATATCTTCCTTTCTTGGCTTACATTTGAAACTTGGAGATAAACTCAGAAAAAGTTTCAGTTGATCCCCTCTTCGACTTGATAAAAAATGAAGAGCAGGGGAAGGAATAACTGCTATGGCTTAATTCAACGTACTCAGCAAAATCTCATTTAAGCTTTCAAGTAGCAAGTCAAATGATACAAACAAGTTTCAACCAAGAACAAGAACACTTGTTTAAAAAAAAGAACAACAACCCAATATAGATATTTATGTACAGGTTCGTAATATGGTTTATGTACTACTGGGAGATTTGTCAAACAACATCAATAACAAGAAGGTAAAGACTACATTTTTATCCTCGTAATATGGTTTATGTACTACCGAGACATTTGTCAAACAACATCAGTAACAAGAAGGTAAAGACTACATTTTTATCCTCGTAGTATGGTTTATTCTTCTATTCTAACTTTGCTTGTGTTGATTTTAATTTTACAGTATATGCCAATCTATATGCTTGTTATGGTGGTATCTCAATGTTCCAACTTCTATACTTTTTTCGGCGACTTTACAAGTTCAGAATAAACCAAACTTACTGAGCGATTACGCTCAGTGGATACTTTAATTAATCAAAAGTAGGGGTGTTCAAAAAAACTGTGAACCGAAAACCGAACCGTGAGCCGAACCGAGATGTCGGTTATTTTTCGGTTATGAGAAGAAATCGGTTCTGAACCGAACCGAACCGAAGTTATCGGTTCGGTTGCTCGTGAACCAAACCGAACCGAACCGACCGATAAGCCAAAAAATCTTTAATTTTCCCTAAAACGCCGTCGTTTTATACTGAAATTTAGTCGTTTTACAGTTAATTTATTAATTAATTTTAATTATCGGTTTTGATATGAACCGAACCGATAATTTCGGTTCGGTTCTAGGAATAATCGGTTCGGTTTCGGTATTTTCTTATCGGTTTCGGTTTCTTATCGGTTCGCCCTTATCGGTTCGGTTCGGTGAACCGAACCGAACCTGAACACCCCTACCACTGACGCAATTCTGATTCTTTCTCCCGAATAATAGTTTGAAACAAGTTACCCCGAACCTCTTAACTCATTCATTGCCCCTCTCTCTCTCAAACTGTTCTCTTCTCTCCTTTCCTCTGCCGCTCTCTTTCTTGCGTTGCCTCTCTCTCTCTCGTCGTTCGTGTAACATAATCCCTAACCTAATCTCTCTCTTGTCTCACGCCGCAAATGCAGAGTCGTTATGCAAAAGCATGCTCCGTTGAACAAGTTGCTTCAGTGCCAGAATCAGACGCCTTAACGGTAGATCAGGAAGAATCCGATATTGATTATGTCCCATCCTATTCTGAAGTTGAAGCCATGGTGATTTTGATTTCATGTGTTATTAGAGGGCTCATCTTTAGTTTTTTATTCTGGTTCATCTCTAACTTCTCTGTTTTTATTTTAAAGATACTTGAACTGGACTTGTGCCCTGATGATGCAGATTCTCCTCTTTCCAGTGAAGGTAACTCATTTGTGTTTGTCTTCTGGTATGCTCTTTTTACATGCAGTGTTCTGGAAATCTCTAGTGATCTAGTATTCGCACACTTAGTTATTAAATAATATGGGAATATGAGCAATTGGTGAAGCAACAAAGAGGAAGAACAAGGTTATTTGGGAATTCTACCTTTCAAATTGAATTTGAATGTTTGGAATCATTTAATGTGACCCAGGGCTCTGGTCATTGTTTGCCTGATCTTGGCAATTCTGTAGTTGTGAGCAGTCTGAAGTTACTTGATAACTTATATAACTCGATTTGTTTAGGCATTTGCATAATTTAGAGAGAGCCTTTTTTTTGATAAATATCATACATTGCACAAATTTGATACATGAAAGCTGAATTCTTACGTTGTGTTGTTTCTGGTCTGCTAGGCACTCATAAAGATGGAAACAGATGGTTCCTTCTTGTTGAAGAATCTTGGTAAAAGTCTAGTATTTTATGTGCAAATGATAGAAATGTTGGATTGCAGGAATTCCATTTGGATCTGTAAATCTGCTGCATGGATTTGATGAACATGAAGCAAGGTATGAACTTCACGAATCCTTTTTTTCTCAGCCGAAAATGTTCATCTTGTTGTAATGTAACTCTAGTTGCAATTAATTTTTAGCTACTAGTTTGTTGATCAGTTTTGCTGTGTTTAATTTAAATTTTTGTGTTCATCAACTTGCAGACAGAATTTATGTAACTTTATCCTGTTTACTTTTGGTTAGCTTTTAAATTGCAATCTTGGTCCATATAGATAACTTCACCTGCTGGTTGGGGAACTTTGACCTTAGAGTTTGGAGTTCTTAGCCGGTTAACAAACAACCCTAGTAAGTGCTTGTACCATTTCAGTTGGTTATTTAAATTGTTATTCTCCACCTAGCACCTGGCTGTAATTGGTTTTCAAAAATTTCCCATCTGCTGAAACGTGATGTCAGAATGACTTATAGAGATAGAGTCATAATGTTTCCCACCCTTAAGGGACAAGATGCACTTGGAAACATCTTCTGAATTGAATATATGATATATTTACTATTGTCCTCTATGTAAATTTAGTTGGCTCAAATAGTTGTTGATTCATTCCTGCAATCAGAAGGCCTCACCTTGTAAGGTGAACAAGGTTGTAGTAAAGTTTAATAAAGGCCAATAAAAGTTGCCACGAGGCTTGTTATAATCAGAAGAATGACGTAGGAAGGAAATGTAGTGTGACCAACAAAAGTAGTCCAAAAGGATGGCAGTAAGCCAGTAGCTAGCAAATGTAAAAAGTCATGTATAATCGTTGTTTCTTATAGGGATGCTCAATAATGAAAGCCTCAATTTCCTTTACCATCTCAAATATAGTTTGTTTATATTCCATTTGCTTTTGTTATTCTTGTTTTTACTTTTGCTGTATTTGTGGAACTGCAGTTGTTGAACTGGTGACCTAGAATGCTGTGCATGGATTGTGGGCACGCCGGTCAAGGTTGAACTTGGTGCTCATATTAATGTATTTACAGGTGAATGGACGCAAAAGGTAACATTCTGAAAATAATTGTTTACATTGTGTAGAGGGCCTTTTGTTTTTGAATGATTTGTGACCAATAACAACATTGCTATGCCTATATGCCTCTCCACTGGTAAGTTGAATGATGAGAGCTGATTAATTTGCTAGAGAATATTGGATAAGAAATATCACTCCCTCCATTCCAAAATAGTTGTCACATTTGCGTACATGCCATATGGTACTTCAAATTAATTGTTTGAAATTAATATAATCAAATTACCCGATATTTTCAAATTCCTTGTTTCTTTAAGGACTTGAAATGTGCTAACGTGAGAACTACTTGGGAATAGATGGAGTATCAATTTATATTTTTTGATGGTCAGAACTATATATATATATCTAGCAATTTTAATCTTAGGTTGTTCATTGATTGTCTGAAATTTTGACAACTTTGTCTGAGTTTTCAAAGGCTGTAGGTAATATGAAACAAGTGTTTATGCTGTTTTTGGTTCCGTTCTAAATGGCTTATCTTGACTAAATTAAAATTATATCAGTTAACTAATTCACGAGGTAAGATTATAACACTGCATGGTTATACATTTGGTCTTAGCACTCTAAATGACAAAAAATTTCTACATTTCTACTTTGAAACCAACATAAGTTTATTCTCATGCTTCTTTTTCATGTTGATTCTGTAGTCTGCTCAAATGAAAACACAGGTGCTACTACAATGATAGCCACGTACCAAATTGGATTTGCTATCTTTTGGAAGGTGCGAGGGATCAACAATACTAGCAATCCGCAAATACTGGAAGCTATGGCCATTAAGGTGCAAAGGATCAACAATATTTGCTAGGAAATCCCTATCTCTCTCTTTTTTGTACTAATTATTATGAACAGTTAGCTTTGATTTTATTAAATCCTTGTAATTATCTAGACATATTATTAATATATATATATATATATATATATATATATATATATATATATGTTATTTTTTGATACATTATGTTATTTTTGTATAAAATTTAAAATTTTATTTAAATATTGAAATTTTTTCATAAATCGTAATTAAATATAAATAATAATTTCCATTTTAAAATATTTGTGCCAATATATTATATATCTAGCCAAAAAAAATGAATTATAATAGCAATATATATAAAATAGTTGCTAATTTAATCTTTTAAAATAGTGTGGCTATTTATATATATATATATATATATATATATATATATATATATATATATATATATTTGCCATATCATTATT
>CATIWJ010041902.1:0-11503 GCA_949640765.1 Croton laevigatus | reverse complement strand
TACTTCAACAACTTCAATTGCAGTATTTAGTGGTCTATCTTCAAATTTAATTGAGTTACTATTATCTGCTGCATTGTTCTTGAACTTAGCTGGATAGATACTCATCCTTGTTAAGAATCTGGGCCTAACTCACCTGAAAATTCGAGTTGACAAGTGAGGATTGCCCAGCCTTATAAATCTCATTAATCCTTTCCGATGTGGGATTCTTTCACACCCCCCTCACGCCCAGATTCATCTGGAGCGTGACATCGGCAGTTTATCTGCAGGAGGTCACCCATTTCGGGTGCAAGGCCCACCACGGGCCGCCCATTTCAGGCCATCATCGTCCATTTCGAACCATCGTCCAGACATCGGTGCAGAGGGCAGGCTCTGATACCATGTTAAGAATCGGGGCCTAACTCACCTGAAAACTCGAGTTGACAGATGGGGATTGTCCTGCCTTATAAATCTTATTAAGATCCTACTCCTTTCCGATGTGGGATTCTTTCATAAACCAAAAAAGACAAATCTAAAGAAAAAAAAACCGAGATCTAAAAAAAAAAACAAAATCATACAAATATGATAAAAACAAAATTAGCCAAAAGCAAAATACTAAACTCAGTTGGTTATTAAACAAACCATAAGTTGGTTGATTCTTAAACCAAAACAGAGAAATATGAAAAAAGTGGAGGCTCTGATCAGACAGGTCTACAAATCTGTCACAGCCCAATTTTAATTACAGAAACAGTAAAAAGGACCAATTTTATAATTCTGTAAGATATTTTTGGATTAATTAAGAAATTGTCCGTAATTAATTCTAATTTCAAATAATTAAACAAGCATAATAAATCCAAAAGTAATTTAAAATCATTATTCAACCTCGGAAAATTTTCGATAGGGAAAAACTACGTGGAAGCCCTTTTGGAAAAGCGGTCTATAACCGGTACCGAAAATAGCGATTTTAACGTCAAATGAAAGAGTTGCGAAATGAATTAAATAGATTCGGTGGTTTATAAACAGAATATAATCTTAGAATAAATTAATAAACTCAAAGTAAATAATTTATAAACATGATAAACTAAATAAACCCTTTTCAATAACAATTGTAAAAAAAATAATAATAATAATTAAAAATAATAAAATAATAAAATAGTAGGTGGCAGAAGTTTTGGCAATGTGGGTATGGTTTCTGCATATTCTCCATTAAATAAATGGGTTAGGAAATGAAGGAATAGGGAAGAATGGAATTTGAATGGAGTGTTGGATTTTTTGGAAAGGGCATTAGTTGGAATGGAATTAAAAATAGAAGGGATAGAGAGTAGAAGGGGAGAGAACGAAGCTCTGTAAATTTTAAAAGAGGCAGAAGAAAAATCTAATAGCCATATTTACTATCCTTTATCAAATTTGAAAACTGAGACCACCAATCCACTCCTGGAAGTCTGCTGATCATTTTAGAATCGAGAAACACTGCAATCCATCGCCAGAAGTGCGTTATCTAGTCGGGTCAACTGTTAATAGTCCGAATACCCGTGGAAAACCTGAAGGATCCAAACCTGTTTTCGTTAGTCTTCATTCATTTTCCATCCAGTTTGAGATCACGAATCGTTCGACGACAGGAAAAGGAAGAGATCAGTAGGTGGCTCGTAAAAAATGGAGGGTTTGGGTCTACGTCATGACCCGTTTCAGGCGCAGACGAGTGAAGAAGACGATTTGAAATGGTGTCGTTTCAGGTGATGTGAAAACGGCGTCGTTTCCCGTTGACCAGACAGCAGCGTTTCATTCCAGTTAGGGCGCACGTCTGTTCAGCCCAAAACATCGTAGTTTTGGGTGGCGTTTTCCATATCAATACTGAACGTTTCTAAAAATCTCGGCATGACCCCTAAACTTTATTTATCCTTTCAATTTAGTCCAGAAGCTTAAATTAATTAATTAAATTGTAATTATTTTGAGATTTAATATATTTAGAGGCATACATAAATTATTAGAACACTAAAAATAAATCTGAAATGCTGTTAATTAATTAAATTGATTTAATTTGGTATAGAAAAAAAAATTTAGAGACTTAATTAGTTAATATTTGGACATTTAATGTAGAAAATAATTAAAATATGAAATAAAAGGGGGAGATACTTAGAGAAAAATATTTGGACTGTATCCTTAAAAAAATATATATGTTAATGACTTTAGGTCCGTTTGAAAAAAAAGGAGGAATAACCAAAACAAAAAGGAAGTGTGGAATAGAGAAAATCATAAAAATAAGGTTTGATATTTTAACTATAAAAATATTGATTTATTATTTTTAAATTTCATGCATAAATATTGCTACTATTATGATGTGACATTTTGAAAAAAAATAAAGAATTTTTATTGCTACTGATTTATTATAAATTTTAAGAAATATAATATATTTGGATTTAAATTGTGATTTAGAGAAATATATTATTTTGTGATTAAATTGTGACTTCAGAAATAATTATTTTGCTCTACTTAGGTTAAGTTGAATTAGTGAGATATGATATGATGCATTATATAACTTATTTGCAGTACTGCCACCTCGAAAACTATCACTTCAGTTATTATGGCTTCGGTCGTGAATTTATTACTTTGGATATATCGGCTTCGGCCGTTGAATTATTATATAGGAAATTCTGGTTTCGACCATGAATTAATACTTTGGAACTTCGGTAGTTTTATCTCTGAGTTCAATCTGACACCTAGTAGAGCCAACCAAACTTTAAAAATAATAAAAGTTAATTAACATTTGATTTATTCATTATTTTATTTCTAGTGAATTGTTTATTTGGTTTAATATTTTGTATTGAATTTGTTCATTTAAATAAATATTTATTATTTTAATAATAGCATGCATTTGAATATTATTATTATTTTATTACAAAAAGGCACTAATCTCTTATCTCAAAGTGAATTTAGAGACTAGGTTTTCAGATGTTGAGTAAAAATAATTCAAAAAAAGATTACTTTGAGAGAGAAAAAATGTTGAATTAAGAGGAGAAAATAATGAATGCTTGCAAACAATTAATGAACAAAATAAACACAAAATAAACGTATAAGGAACAATTGTCAAGAGATAAATATTGAATAGATTTTAGATCTAGAATTTGAATGCTATTAGATGATAATTAGGCTCATGATTAACTTGAATACTGTTCCTGCACGAAAACACTCAAAGAGAACAACGTAGAAAAAGGAATAAATGAAATAATAAATAGAAGATAAACAGGTTGTAAACTAATAAAGTATACTATAATTTAATGTAAACAAGTGATAAACTATGCAAAAAACTAAGTTTAAATTGACTATAAATAGAAAAACAAAAATTGAATAAAAATAAGGGAAAAGAAGGTTTTTTATGTTTATTCAACCTACAACCTAGGATTAAATTTTAGATCTGCCTACATACTTGATTTGAATTTGAGATTACGGTGGATTATAGTTCTAAATCACTATGAAGTGATTTAATTACATATTAGTGTGTTCATAGGTGATGAGGAAGAAGAGATTGATTGAAGAACTAATTAGAACATGATACCCGAGCGCCTATTATTTGGCAAGAGCTGAGTTGATTCTTGAATCTGCGGGTCTGGAACCCAATAAAAATAAACCTAAAGGCAGAGGAGAGAGAAAATTCATATATAGAGAGAAAGTGAGTTAAAATTGAGTGTTTTTCTAAGTTAAACTATTAGATTATGTCCAGAATGAAGACTGAGGACCCCCTATTTATAGGGAAGCAAATATAGCCTATTTGGGAGTATAGGGAGTTGTTTCTAAATCAGACATGGATTAAGTTTCTTTTACTTGAAAGCAAAACAAGGAATATTCCAAAATAGAGCTCTCTGGAATACTTCGAAATAAGAGAAAACTAGATTGAAATTCAGATTACACAAAAGAGTGACACATGGTAGTCTCTAGTTGGGCCATGTGTTAGTAGTTGAATGGAAGAGAAAGAGGAGTTGGTGCCACGTGGTAGACAATTATTGGACAGAAGGGGTGAGGTGGTGATAACGTGGCATTGAGGTGGTAGGCTGATGTGGCATTAGAGGCTCGCCGAAATTTGGTCAGATGGTAACTAGCCAGTGGAGTAGAACGGTGGTTGGCCACGTCAGTGGGTTGCTGACAATTGACCGACAGTTGATTTTGATTGCTGACTGGGTGTGGGCTACCACGTGGCAAACTTTTGATTGGTTCTGAATGCTAATTGTATTGCTAACTAGATTGTGGACTTTGACTTTATGGTCTGATTCTGCTGGTTTGGTTTAATTGGGTCTTATTTGAGCTGATTTTGCCTTCTTCCATTTAAGCTCGATTCTTGAGCAATTCGACTTAGAAAAATTTCCGATTTGATGTAAAATGTAATTGAGACTAAGAGAGACGTATGGGACTCAAAAACCATGTCATAGGGCTTGTAGAGAGGCTAGAACGGTGTCAGATTCAAGTCTATAAGCTTGGAAAATACTTGAATTGAGCTAGTTTTTAGACTGAGGCTTCACCCTGGGCTTGGGCCAAATTGGATTTTGGGGTAGCAAATTTAGAATTCACAAACTATAAGTAAGAGAGTTCACTAATAAACTTAATTTGCAAGATCAAGTTAATTATTTAGGGATGAGACACTATGACACACAAGTATTGTTTTGAAGCGCTTCACGAGATCATAAGGTATATTTTTTTAGAATTTGACTAACAAAAATCTCATGTTTGGAGGTAGAATAGTAGTTCTTGAGGATTATTTTTATGAAAATATTGTTGGACATTCCATGAAGTATCATGCATAATCCATTTTATTATATGATCTCCAATATTTCTAAATTAAGGTTTCATTGCGTATGTTTTTTTAAGTAGCCAACAATATCTTCTTCATGCATCCTTCTACTTGTTCGTACTTGCGTACCACTACAAGATCCTGAAAATTTAAAGGATATGAGGCTATAGTCAAATCATCCTAACATAAAATGAGGCAATTTGAGGGAGATTTCAAAGTGGATTTTTGCAATCAGAGATATGTATCATGGGACCTCTATCTACAAAATTGACAAAATCTGTAAGCTTATTGACTACTTACAACCCTATATCAGCAATAGTTATGAGCATCCATCATGATTACTTGCATATTTAATAGACATGGAGTATATTCAAACTATGGTAAAATGGCAATGCATTGTACTTAAAAAGTAGAAAAATGTCTACTTCTCTCGGATGACATTGATATTGTTCTATGCAAGATTGTCTCTTATATTTCAAAGGCTACAATGCCTTATTATTCTATATTTCACTAAGAAAATTAACAAGAGCTAGGAACAATCACATTTCGTGAGGGTTTATTTCTTGAGGGACGTGTTCATATATAGCTACATAATAGTGATGAGCGTCACACGTGAGGATGACTTGAAGATTTTGATAACTGACAATAATGGGATTAAGATAGGTGAAAATGTTAATTTCATTTATAAAGATGTATTTGGAAATTTGTCATAAGGCATTTCTCTACAGTCTATTATGGTTATTATTTTTTTTTCCACATACTGTTTATTAACACTATATATACATTACAATAATTATTAGTTGTATTTTTTTTAGAGAATAAAGTATTTACACACAATAAAATTAAAAATATTAACCTTTCAAAAAAAAAAATAAAAAATATATATATATATATATATATTGAGTCTAACATTAAGTAATCATAAAATGAAATTTCATACTAGAAATGAATACGAATTCGAGTAGCATTTATCTATTTACACCTGCGCTGCGTAATGTGAGGTAAAACACTAGTTAAGATAAAATCAATTAAACAATTTACCCTAAAATTCTAATAATTTAAAAACCTTTAACTTGGGTTAACATATGAAACTGAGTACTTTACTAATGGGGGTTTACTGCCACAATGACATTTCAGAAGATTCTTAGTGAATGTAAAGTCTTCCATCATAAATATACACCATTGAAATCAATTGCTTCGATTTCAATTTCTAGAGGTTTTAAAGAAAGGAATGAGTTCTTAAGAATGGAGTATTTTGACCCAATCTGTTATTAGAAACTTAAACTAGCTGTTTTTTTTTTTCCCTTTAGTTACCTTCAAGAAGGGTTGAACGGTCTTTAGTGACTTAAACTAGCTGTTTTGATTAGCCACATTGGAACATTTTTAAGAGTTGACGTTGAAGTAGGCGATTTTAACACTCAGTACATTGCCAACATAGTAAGGTGTGAGTTTAATTAAATAAATGAAAGTTGGACTATTTAATTAGTACCTCACAAAATTGAGGTTCCATTCAGAAAATTAGTAAAGATCGAGGGTAAATTTATTAACTGACTGATGAATAATGGATAGAATGTTATCTAAAGGGTTGAATTAGTTGGCAGTACTCTTCTATATTGAGCACGAGGTCACATATTTTATCCCTGAGAATGCACTGCCTTAAGGGTCAAAGTCGCTGACCTTAATAGTTCATGTCTCGAATCCGAATTAGTCTGGAGTCATTGAACTAGGACACTGAATGGAAAATTATAACCATTGAACTGGGACAACGGGTGAAAAATAATTAAAAAAATAAAAAGATGAAATGAGGCGAGAGTATATAAAAAAATAAAAAGATGAAATGAGGCGAGAGTATAATGACAAGGAATAACATGCGCCAGTTAACAAATTAGGGGAAAAGTTAGGGATCCAAAATAAATTGTTATGATTTATGAAACAAAACTCATGCAATCTAGTGTAATAATTGGTGGGTCTGTAACAGTACAAAGTACTCGGTCTTTATCAGATTATTACTCCATTTCTATTTCCCTGTTCTTCAACCTCCAAAAAAAACCCGTAATTAAAACCAAATTGCACGAACAATCCTAACAGACGAAGAAAATAACAAAAATTACCTGATCTTACAACATTTTTCGACTTCATATAACAGAAAGTGAAAAGATTTTTCAGAAGATTTCGCAAATCCAAGAATGTCGTGGCTGAGATCCGCCGTGAACAAGGCAGTGGAGGTAGGGAACAAGAACAACCTGACACGCGCCGTTAAGAACTATGCCGACACAGTCGTTCAACAAGCTGGCCAAGCGGTCGCTGAAGGGGCCAAAATCTTCCAAGATCGCATTGTAATAATTTCCTTACCCATTTATAATTATATTTCAGCAATTTGTCTGTCTGATACTGCAATTTATGATATTTGTTTTAATTTTATTGTATTGTTTGCTTTCCATGGTTCAATCTGTAGAAATTATGTTCGTCAAATTAGGGATTTTAATTTTCGTTTGTATTTTATTAAATGTTCAAATTTCAAGTTGAGGTACTAGTATTTACCATTTTATCTTTCTAATTCTCTGAACAATAAATTTGATTAGTTTGATGTGTTTACAGGGCAATCGAAATTTTAGAAGTGTTAAACAAACTGTAAAGAGACTGGAGGAGGCTGCTGTGTCTTGTAGAGGTCCTGAGAGATTACTGTTGCTGAGGAGATGGTTGTTTCTGCTCAAAGAAGTTGGGAAATTCTCTGAGGATAAGCAGAGGACCCTTGAGGAACACCTTTTTCCTAATGAAGGCAACGAAAGTCCAAGAAAACAGGCAATGGTGAGCGTCTAATTTGTTCTGTACGAACTATCTCTTTTTGGTAAATTATTATGCATTCATTTCTTGAGATTTTTTTTTTTTTGCAAATCATATATTTTAGGAGTGAGGAGTGCAGTGGTGATTTGTTTCTTTAAATTACTTATTTGATATGGTTTATAACTGGAAATAGCACAATCATTGGCTTTAATTGTTTGCCATGGTGAAATAGGTTCTATATTATGATTCTGACAGTGGAGACACACCAATGAATTTTCGTGATGTTTTTCTTCAAAGTCAGGCTTTGGAAGGCATAACATTGTCCATGGTAAGGTTATTTGAGCCATTCTGTTTTAAACAAGCCTAGACATTGAGTGAATGAATCAAATATTGAGAATTAGTAGAAGATGGACATGTGTTGTTATCATCCAATTGAACAAGTTTTAATTTTGTTTTAAGCATCTATACCATGGTAAGTGGTAATGCATATGCTATTCAAGAGGGGTCCTTTGTTTATTTTTGCAGAAATATTTTTTGTGCACTTCCTCATATTTATGGGTCATGTAAAATTTTTCAATTGAAACTTTTACCTGATAAAGGGAAAATTCAATCACTATCATAGGAAAGGATTTGATATTTTCAAAATGGGATTTCATTTTTAATGGAGTACACTTGCTAGAGTCTAGAGGATAGACCATACAAGGGCCATCCCTAAAATTGTCATTATTTGGCACTAATTGCCAAAAACCAATATAATTTGATTCCTTTCTCCTCTCTAGAAAATTTTCCCTTCTATTTGGCCAAATTAAAGGTGGGCGAAAAATAAGATAGCAAGATTTCCTTTTTAAATCCAGAAAATAGGTTCAGCTGATTTTTATTGTTACAATCAAATTACGAAGTTATAAATATTTTTAGGGTACAGACAGTTGTTTAAATTTTTGCTTAATTGAAGGAACACATTGGTGAAAGCATTCATATATGAATATAGCCGTTTTGAGTGTGATCTCTTTTTCTGCAACTTCAGACTTGAAGCAATATTTGGTTTGAAAATTCAAATGTGCTGTCAATGATTTTGTAATTGCTGATCTGAGAGGTTAACAGTAGGCTAACTTTTTTGTATGGTTCAGATTATTGAAGCGCCAAATGATGAAGAAATTTCTTTGCTCCTGGAAATGTTTGGGTGAGTCTGCTGTGTATCATAAAACCATTCCTACTTGGGCTACTATGGTCACAGCATTTCTAAGAAGATTCATTGTTCATTAGAATGATTAAGCCTGAAATCTAGGTCTAGGGTGTTGTCATATTTTTAAATTCAGTTTTCCTTTTCTCGTTTATTTAAAATTTTCTATGGGTTATACAAAGTAAAATTAATAGGCTTACTCAGAATTCTAGATTTATTGTTTTTAAAATTTGTAAGAAATGCCATTTTATTTCAGAGTTCATTTGCTTCTTCTTCAATGCTAATGTTGAAATTTTTCTGCCATTGTTGAATGCTTTGAATGAGACTAGATTGTCTTAAATTTTGGTTGTTCTCAGGATCTGTCTGACTGGAGGGAAAGAAGTACATAATGCAATAGTGAGCAGCATTCAGGATCTCGCTACAGCTTTTGCTAGTTACCAAGATGAAGTGCTGGTAAATATAAAGAATGCTACCTTAACTCATATCATATAAAAATTAGATGCTTAATTGCTTAAAGATTGAAATCTCATTGATGTTTAATTGCTTATACTTATTTGTATTTAAACAAGCAGAAGCATGTAGTTGCAACAGTTGGTTATGAAATTGTTGTTTAATCAATGTTAGAAAGAAAAATGCTACAGCCTATTATCTGCTGTTTGTCCTGTTCAATGCACTGGCCTTTTCCATTAATGGGAATTTCTTTTTGAAAAAAAACATGCAAAATCTAAAAAGGGGATAAACAATGTGAGTAACTAATTGATATACCATGGTGAGTGATTTGAGAAAGAAAGGTACAATATTGTTTCTTCAGCCAGAATCTAAAGATTGGTGCTTTGACTTTTCTTTCTTTCTTCCTTTTGGCTACTTTATAGGTAAAGCGGGAGGAATTACTTCAATTTGCCCAAAGTGCTGTTTCAGGGCTTAAAATTAGTGCTGATGTTGGAAGGTAGTTGGAAAAGCTAGAACTTTCATATTTTTGTTTTCCAGATAACTCTTTTTCCTTAGTTGTGGCTGTATACTTGATTTTTGAAGTTTATACTAGTTTGACCTTTTTATATGTATGATTGGGGATGATGGATAAATATTTTTCATCTTGAGTCAAATCAAGAGCTTCTAGTCTTGTTTTATTTAGTTATTAATTCTCTAATATTTTTGCATTGATTTCTTGACTATTGTGTTGAAGATGTCTATTTCTTTATATAAATCTGTAGACAAAGACATGTGGTGCCAATTTGCTTTCTACCTTTAAAGCCTCGATTGGGGTGTAATTCTGTTCATCCTTTACATTACCCATTTCAATTCTTCTTGATAAGAGTAAGTGTTTCAGATAACTGTAACATGTTTCTAGTCCTCCATGTGATCAATCATTATCCTATGATGTTCAAATTGAGTTGATGAATGAGAAAATGCAAGAAAGAAATATTTTTCTTGCAAATTTAAGGTTTGTGTTTGTGACTTAGATCCTGCCAATCCAAGAACCCAGGACCCTGCAGTTAAAATTGACAAATCTCTTGAGGGACTTTGATCTCAGTCAAATTGGATTTGAGCCTTAATGAGAATATATTGGAAATCCAAAATCTTCTTTTGCCTTTGGATCCTTGTTCGGTAATCAGACAGACAACTACATCCTCTCATATGTGATTTGATGCATTAGTGATTTTTGCGTAAAATTATCAATGATCATTTGAAGGAGAACAATGAATGCGGAATATGGGTTGCTTCTAATTCTGGGTTCTGGTATGATCGCAGAATAGACGCTGAAGCCAATAATCTGAAGACCAAACTTGATGGAATGACTAGACTGGAGAAGCCCTCGAATGAAGGTCAGGACAAAGCATCTGATGGAATGTCTAAAGCGAACATAGAGGTGAGCTTGAGCATTGTGATGACATTTTTCCCCATGTTTTAATTGTATACATTGCTCTTTCACTGCTGGCCTGCGTATACATTTTTCATTTGGAACTTTTACTGCTTACATGGATTGTTAGATAACATCTGAAATTTCACATTAAGCATTTTGTTGGTTTTACTTGTGAGTTTAAATGACCATAAAAGCATTTTATTGGTTTTACTTGTGAGTTTAAATGACCATAAAAGGTCTTGGTATAAAATAAAGTATCTTCTGATTTATTATTTACTTTTGGAGCTGACATTATCTCAAACTAGTGCTGGATTTCTGCTCTTGTTACATAACATACCTAAAGCAATGTAACAACTTCTTGACCATTCCTTGAGTGCAATGATAATGTTCTGACAATGTTTACAGATCCTGAAAGAAGCACTTGCACAAATTCGTATCTGTTCTAGATTGGAAGCGCTTTTACAGAAAAAGAAAAATTTGAATTTCGGAGACTCTCCAGAGGTTCATGCTCTAAAGGTATGGTTGTTTTTGTTGCTGGGTTGTTTCTTTAAATTACATATATGCAGTCTTGGATTTATGACGAATCAAACAAGAAGAGAAAAATTAAAGCGATTGAATTGTAACTAATCTATTACCTGAATGAGGAAGTGCCATTTCTTGCTTTTTTATACAGTTTGTTTGATTTGTTCTTACAAAGTGTTTAGAGGTGGTGATTGATCATTGTGGCTTGAAAAAGTGCTTGACATTCTATTCTAGTTATTGATACATGTTTATTGCTGTAGATCTCTCTAATAAGATTTTAAGAAAACTTTGTAAATTTATATTTTTGTATTCATGTCTGCTGGTGTTGCATCAAATTGTACCGATACATGAAATGTGCCGTTTTCTTTTCCTTCTATATTTCAGTTTTTTCTTCAATATA
>CATIWJ010041901.1:0-36876 GCA_949640765.1 Croton laevigatus | reverse complement strand
ATAATATAAGCATGCCCATGAATATAGCTTTTCCCGCCTTGATTTTGGGTAGTGTAATTTTCTTACCCAATGTATCTTTAATTGCAAAATTGATAAAGCGAGCTTGTTTGAACTTGTGTATTGCTCTTTGTTTCTGCATTAGATATGATACGGCAGCTTGAACTTGACAAGCCTAAAGAAAGAAGGAAATCAGAGAAACGCGCGAATGGCGTATTTTGGCTTATACTTCTCAACCTTGGAATTTATGTTGCTGATCACTTTTTTCAGGTACTTAACTATCTTCAACCTGCATACATAGTTCCTTGCCATGTATTGTATATCATGTCTACACTTTCATATGTTGCTAGGAAGTGCATAAAGATCCTGTTTGACATTGAGTTTAAAATTACATTTTCCAATTTATTTTGTCATGCTTAGGGGGAAAAAGCAGTTTGAGTAGCTCATTGGCTGACTAGAGTCTTCTAACTAGAATATGCAAAATTCACCTTTGGAAAATAAATTCAAATTTTGACATGCTACTTTTCTTAAGCGTGTCGTAGAGATGTGAATGCTCTTTAATTTTATTTCACTTATATGGAAATAATTCTTTTGAGGATTATTTTGATCATAGAATTTGTTTATGATCAATTTATCTAGGTTAATTAGTTGAGGTAGGTATGCTGATAGTAAACTTTCTATTTAATATTTTTTTTGGAAGGTTCGTGGCATCAAGTCTCTGTATTTGTATCACAATCGGCCTGCTTGGTACCAGTTTGTTACAGCAACTTTCTGCCATGCTAGCTGGTGAGGTCTTCATGTTGTCTAAGGTTGCGTAGAATTTCATATAATTCTCATATTTTACATGTTGCACGAAATAAGATCACATCGGAAAGTTTACTTATGTAGTTATTCTTTTTCTAATTATAGCCTGTATTTTTCTCCAGGGAGCATCTCTCAAGCAACCTTTTTTTCCTGTACATTTTCGGTGAGGACCATTTTTATTTTCAGTTGACAGTGTATATTTTTATTGAGGAAGCTGTCTGAATAACATTGATCATTATTAATTTTGCCATTATTTTCTATCAGGGAAACTTGTTGAAGAAGAAGAGGGGAACTTCGGTTTGTGGTTTTCCTATATTCTCACTGGTGTTGGAGCAAACCTTGTTTCATGGTTGGTTTTACCAAGAAATGCAGTTTCTGTGGGAGCTTCTGGTGCTGTCTTTGGATTATTTGCTATTAGTGTACTTGTGAAGGTATCAAAACAATTTAATATGCAGATCTTTTCATGAACTTGCCATGTGTAAACTCCATAATCTGCCATTTTTTTTTTCTTTTCGGCTTTTCTTTTCTTACTGTAGCTAACATGGGACTGGAGAAAGATCCTTGAAGTGCTTATTTTGGGCCAATTTGTTATAGAGAAGGTGAGCACATGCATCTTTCTTAAATTAGAATTTCCCTTAGAATGATTGAAAAGGGTAGTATCTTTTGTAAGCATCCTAGCTATCATGCTATAAATTTTAATGTTGAAGCTTTGAACTCAGGTTTAGCTTCCTGAAACGGCCATTTCGATGAAAATGTTAATATCATGATTTCAAGTTGAGAGAAATGCATTCTCATGCTTGATTTGGTAAATATGTAATTAAAGATTATATTTGAAGGGGAATTTAAACAACCTGAGGGATTTCTTAAACTTATCTAGAACAATGGCAATCTTATTTTGGATTGGCACAGGTCATGGAGGCAGCACAAGCTTCAGCAGCATTGTCGGGCACATTTCGTGGAGGCTTTCCCATGCAAAGTGTGAATCATATTGCACATCTCTCCGGTGCTCTTATTGGTGTGGTTCTGGTTTGGCTCGTGAGCAGAATTCCTTCTCCTCCAGATCATGATTCAACTTTGCATGAAAAATAAAACAAATCTCTGTAAGCAACATTTCACAAGTGTGCATAAACCTGATTTGTACTCGTCTGAGATCAATCAATTATATGGAGTTTCTTTGTGAATCCATTCATGAAATATTATTATTACGACATCATCGCGATGCCAAAATGTAAATATTGTGGGGATAAGTCATAGAACATGCGTTTTTGTCTTTGTATTTGAATGTTTCTGTAATTGTATTCAGTTTGTTTCAGACTTTCAGGAGTCAGCAGCACGTTTTCAGTTTCCCTTTCCTCAAACTGACTGAAAAAAAACAAGTCCAATATCAGAAATATATAACACTGAGATTGCATTAATCAGTAGGCCACAGAAACCAAGGATCCCCTTTACTATCTACAACAAATTTAGTGAAATTTCTTTCAGGAAGGAAATGTGAAAATACATACACAATGAAAAGTAAAATAATGAAAGAAGAAAGTCTGTCGGTATTGCTCTTCCTTTCAATTCAAGAACACTGCTATACATGACTGTGCAAGCTGACCATACATACCATGTTGCCCTTGAGGTTGCTTGTGGCAAATAATTGGCAACCTGGATCCAAATTTACAATTACTAGGAAACCACATGGATTTTGTAGCAATCCAAGAGCATTCTGTCCAAATATCGGCATCTCTCAGCACCATTCTACCCTTTCTAAGGGTACCACTAGACCCTTTTAGTTCACTTGTAATACCTGTTCTTGGTATGTGCAAGAGATTGGAATATGAGGCATTTGTGTTTTGCTTTTGATAAAGTTTCTCTAAGCTTTCAACTGGTACATCTTCTTCAGCTGTCTCTTTTCGACGAGCCATTTCCTTTCTTTTTATGGCGCCCAGAATTCTGTTTGCCTCTTTCGTCAACCCAATGGATCGCCAGGCTACTGCAACTAACAGCACAGTGGATTTCTCAGGCTCGACCTTAAACTCTCTCATAACCTGGACAATTTCTTCAGCTTTCCATGGCTGCCTGGCTTCACTAAATCCCCAGATTAGTGTTTCAAAAGTTTTCAGATTAGGGGAAACCCCGTACTCACACATCATATCAAAAACTCTAATCGCATACTCCATTTTCCCTGAAATGCACCATCCACTTATTACAGTATTAAAGACCACAACATTTGGGTGACACCCTGATTTAATCATGGTGTTCAAGAGTTCTTCAGCTTTCTCAGGTTCTTGCGCACGTATATAACCTTTTGCAAGTATACTGTATGCATGTGCATCAGGTTGTATACCATACTTCACCATGTCATCAAATATTGTCCTGCACTTGTCCATGAATCCTGCAGTGCTCCATGCATTCATGATAGTACTAAATGTTATTACATCTGGTTTGACATTGAATTCTTCCATCAACTTGAGAACCTGAAATGATTTACTTGCATGCATTAAGCTTTTACGAGGTTTAAAATCTATATAAAGATTATTTTTGGCTAACAGCCTAAAGTTCTTGAACAAACAGCTACACCAATTAGATGTGCCAGCCTTAAAAAACTCAAGACCCCCAAATTTAGTTGCAAAAAATTATTGATATCTTTCAATTTAATCAGATAATTGTTTTGCAGACTTGCACCAAAAAAAAAAAAAATTATATAAACTGAATATTGAACAAGGCTCAGAACTCACCTCCTCAACCCCATCTCTATCCATAATCTCTATGAAGCCTTTGATTAGTGAGTTAAGTACAACAAGATTAGGATACACCCTGAATTCCTTCATCCTGTACACGAATCTCAATGCCTCCTTTATTTTCCCCTCTTTACAGTATCCACTTATAATGATGCCACAAGTTCGTTCATTGGGCTGCATGCCATTGTTCTGCATTTCTGAGACTATCCCTTCAGCCAGAGTTGCCTCTCTGTTTTGAGTGTATGCTGTTGCGATAGTGTTGTAAGTAACTACATCTGGTTGCATTCTAGAACCTACCATCTTACGCACAACATTCCAAGCCTCTGTCATGTTCTTCTTTTTACACCAAGCTCTTACGAGAACATTATAAGTCCTGAGATTAGGTTTCACATCTCCCTCTTGTTGCATAAGGTCCAGCAATTTCGCAGATTCTTCAGGTTTACCAGAAATACCATATCCTTTGATTAAAGTATTGTAAGTGCTGGTAGTAGGTTTCATTCCACCCTCCTTCATTTTCCAAAAAGCATCCATGGCTTCCTCCATATTCCCAGATTCAGCGAAAGCATTTATAACAGCATTGTAAAATATAGAATCAGGCTTCATTCCATTTTCTTCCACCTTTGAGATGATCAAATGTATTGAGTTGAAACGCTTTTGCATAGTCAAGGCAGCCAAGAGAGTGGTGTATGTTATTAGAGATGGTCTGTGCCCTCCCTCAATTAAACTATCAAAAATTGATTCTGCTTCCTGGGGTTTTCCTTTTTCTATCAGAATGTTCATCAGCTTTGTCCTTGATCGCACAGTTCTGCAACCCTCTTCGGTCATGCAGAACGTGCAACTACCTATATTTGGAAACTCCATGGACTTCGAAGTTGGAGGAAATTGATTCTTACAATCCGGATTTTTCTGATAAAACAAAAAGTTAAGATTATCGAAAAAAATACCATATGCAAATTTCTCATTAGCAGTTCATGAAAAATCTATTGGTCAGTAAGACGACAAGGATCAGAAAGCAACTGTTCAATCATTTATCACATGCAACAGCTTAACAAGGTATCAAATTTTTTAATTTCATTTACAGAAAACGAAAGGGTACTTTACTTCCTTTTAAAGCAGAAAATCACAGAACTGCACTATTTTGACATAAGTACATCTATGAAGTAGTTTCAATAAGTGGGATCAATTCATATTCTAATATTTTAGAACAACCTCATTAACTAACGCGTAATAAAAATTTGATGTGAATTTAAAACTGTAGCAAATGTCTATATTTTACCTGCAAGTAAAAGCAAAACCAGATGACCATCCAATGATGAGACAGGAGTGCATCTTATTCTTAATCTGACTAGTAAATTTCTATAATATAAGTTTAGAACTGTAGGTGATACTAGTAGCTTGTGCAGTAGAACAATAAGTTTATAACTGGGTTCTACTAGTAGCCTGTGCAGTAGGAGATGAAGGTTGCCAAGTGTAATGTAATCTTAGTTGAGAGGCTTCAGAACCTGAACATGGATATAGACTATAGACAAGGTGAAAAACTTACAACGATTTGATTCAGACTCACTTTATAAGTCAATTTCCTAATAGAATTAACAAACTAAATTCCTAGATGTACCTTTATTGGTGAAGATTGCACCCATCCATTTTTCGTAGCAGTTGTTCCTGCTCGATTCTTGTTGTCAGCCCTAGATAAAGCATTCTCCTCTCTGAATTCTCCCATATACTCAACACGTGCTTGTCAACCTGAATTTTGAATTAATCTTTAGATGGCTTAAAAACAGTAAAAACACCTAGGACTTAATAATCTTTTTTGTCCACTTCAATTTCCTCTCCAACCTCTCCAAGGAAAAGTACAATCCACCAACAACAAAATACAATATTCAATAAGATTCTTCATGCCTGCAAAACTATCTGTGTACATGTTCAGCAGAGAATCTAGAAACTAATTTAACAAACTAAAGAGGGTTCTAATGAGAAGAAAATGGAAAATGAGAAAAATGGTTTGCACCTAAAATGAAACAACAAACCTTGCAGCTTGTCAAATCATGTATTTCTATATTACCTTCAAAAGGGAACATTGCATTAATATAATTTAGCATGTAAAGCAGATTTCAATTGAACCCACATTTGGTACCTCAAAACTAAAAAATTTTCTTAGTGTTAAGAGAGCAAGTATCCACTGAACTCAGAACTCAAGATCATTACTCATGTAATCAATAACATTTGCATAGTTGCTCTTCTTCATCGGTTGCAAAATCCATTGAACACTTTGCAGAGATTTTCTTTGCCCGGGAAAGGTATATGAACGAAAACAAAAGTCCAAACCCCAATTATCCTGTCCCCATTTTTTTTTACCAAATAATACTAGTATATGATTTATTCATTCAACTGAAAAATTGAATTTTTCAATCCACTATGATGTTGTCACACAAAGTATAGTTTATTTTCCTGTTCCCAATAATTGAATTGAATTCCTTTCCCATTTCAAGAATGTCCTAAAAAAAGACTTGATTAATTGCATATTAAAACTTGGAAATGAAGTTAAAGCTGAAAAGGAAAACAAGTTCTTATCGGGCTAGAAATTTGAAATCACTGCAGCAATCAGCCATACATACAGAAACCATAATCAGTGTGAGAGCCTCATCGAAATAAACATCTGGGTATATTTGAAATAAATGAATTTATCAATCTAAAACAGTAATAACATTGATGCCCATCACAGTTAAATATCAACATCAACAGAACTAAACAAATCAAAAAGCAGAAGCCATTAAAGTACCAAAGGATTGATTGAGGGTTCGTATGATAATAATAATAATAATAATAATAATAACAAACAATAAGGTGTTGATGGAGTACCTGCTGCTGCTGCGGGGATCAGCACTCGCAAGCAGAGAAAGGGAGGAATGGGAATTTGAAATTGAGCAGTGAGCAGAGAGTAGTAATAGAAGTAAAGAGGAGGATAGTATCCAAATTAAATATATATTATCTGAAAAAATGTCAGCATTTTGTAGGAGGACAGACCAAAAAACAGCGGATAAGATATCCCAAGAATTGAGGTGTTCGAATTTTTGACAATTTCATTATCCTTTTTCTTATTTGAGTGTATCTATTTTCTTCCATTTTCTTTTTTCCATGAGAAGTATTTCCTTTCTCACTACCAATTTTACAACCTTTCCTTTTTTTTTACAACGAGTTTAAAAATAAATTATGAATCGTTTACTAAAATTAAATGATAAACGATTGATGATCAGTATACCCATATAACATTCTCTTTTACTAGAAATCCCAAAAGTACATGTCATTATCTTAGATTCTATTTTATCCTTTTATGCTGCGAAACTAATTTATTGATACATTTATTTTTTAAAAGAAAATATTGAATTGAGACAATTATTTGAAAAAGAGAAAATAAAATTATTTTTAGAATCAATTAAAAAAATATTCTTTGTGTCTCTCAAAACATATCTATCCTAATGGTGGGGTCTTTAAAATAAAAATATATTTTCCAAAAAAATTATTGAGGATAAAATTCAAAAAATGTAAGTTCAAAATAAAGTGACAGTTTTTGGAGACTAATTAAATGTAACAGTATAATATATTTTGAAAAATATAGGAACTAGCATATTTTGTATATATATATGTTGGAAGTGGGGATTTGAATTCATATGTATTGTCATAGTCTAGAGTGCACTTGTCAGTGATGGTTGTTGAATTTGAATTCGGCTCGTTTATTAAATGAGCTTGAACTCGACTTGTTTAACAGAACAAACAAACTCAAAAGAGCATTTAGTTACTGGAGCTCTGAATTATTTTTGAGTGTATTAGTTTATTTTAGAGTTCTACTTGTCTTTAGGTTGTCAAAAGGTTTTTTTTAGAAGTCAATAAGTTTTAAATATTACTTAAAGGATGAAAGGAAAAAAAACACTTTTAAATGTTTTATAAAAAATAAAAAACACAAATTTTGAAAAATGAACTAAAGAGCACTTCAAATTAATACGTGTAAAAGTTATATATATATATATATATATTTGTGGGTGATTTCATTTGGTGTGCTGAATCTAGGAATTCTACCACATAACAAATTTACTAAGCAGTTCAATTGCGTCACAGGCTCAATTTTTGGTTTTGACAAGTCTCAAATTTATTGTCAACATTAATTTTTTATTTTTTTGACAATGGAGGTATTAAAAATAGAATTTGGGACTTCGGGGGTTTAAAAATTGCAAATATCCAAAGCAATTTATGATTTTTTAATGGGACACGAATTTCTATTCATTTATGGTTCAACCGGGCGGTTCGGTCCAATTTTTAAAGCATTTATTTGATAGAAATGGATCGGAATTGGCTCGAACTATTAGAAAATCGCAAAAATTCAAAATCGAACCGCTCAAATCACTATAAAGATGGGCTAGTTCATTGTTCAATCATTTGTTGAATTGTGAATCGTAATTAATCATTAATTGCCAGTTTAAACCCCTGTAACTTGCCAGTTTTTAATAAATAATAAAAAAGCTTGTCGGAACAAGCGTGGACAATCGGTTTACTGAACTTTGAACCCCCAATTAACTGAACTTCCTTCAAACCACCCAACATGGCGGTTCATGGTTAAACCAAACCATGAACCACCGGTTTCAAATCAGCCCGGCCCATGGCCAGGTCTACTTATTGAAATTGTTAAGGTACAACCATGAGCAGCATTGACCATTCAATAGTGCTATTCGGTCAATCTTTAGGGGTAGTGTACAACCATCCATTGCAAGAACTGATCAATTTTGTCCTCTCCCGGACGAAATCCCCGGAAAATAACTCCCATTGAAAAATTTAAAAGGAAACAATGACAAAGAAACGAAACCTTCCTCTCAAACAACATATTCAATTCAGTAATGGAATTTTGATTTGAAAATTCATAAACAGAGTAACAAAAAGATTCAGTTGAGAAAGAAAAATGTTTTGAAAATATCATTCAAACTTGAAGAATCGAAGATGAATTACATTTTACCTTTCTGTCTTTCTAAACTCCTTTTATCTGATTGGATAGATTATAGAATTTAAATTCTGTTCGTTTATATTGTAAATTGGGGAAATGTTGAAGCTTTGGAAATGGTACCGTAATTGCTTGGCAGTGCATCCTGTGAAGACACAGGTGATCAGCTCGGGTTTGATTTGGGGGTTTGGCGATATAGCTGCCCAGTCCATTACCAACCACACGGCCAAGAAGAAGCATCCCCAAGAGGTACGTATAAGCTTATTATATGGTGTTGTTTCTTGTCTGGGCATTTGGATATGTTTCAAATTTCATTTCCCTTCTGAGTTTTTTGGATAAAGGCAATGCATTTGTTTTTATTTTTGTCAAAATGGCTACTTTCATTTTCATTTATTATTATGTGCTTGGTGAAGAATATAAAGTGAATGTATAGTCTGTCTATTAGGCAATTTGCTATTTGTTTGACAAACAATCTCTTCCAAATCATAACATCTTTTCATTTGACTTAGTATAATATTAATTCTTGATATATGGGGAGCTAGAGCACTACTTAGATTGGCCTTTAATGATTTGGTAATGATCATTCGTGCTTGTAAAGTTGTATATGAGTATTCTTGTTTCATCTTCAATACAGGTTGCATTAAGAGGCATCTAACTGTAGATTTTGGTATATAACATAGCTAAATTCAATGTAAATTGGTTTATTATGTTTGAACATGTTAACCAACTCTTTGCTTTTTGTCAATTGATGAAAAAAATGTCTTTGTTTAAGAACTAGATATCAAGTACAATATGTGTTCTATTGCTTTGGTCTTTGAATCTGTTTTGATGTATTTGGAGAGATTATTCTAAAGGAAGAAATTGCTCAACAGTTGAACTGCTTAATTATAAGTTGAAAAATATGCATTTGTATGGCTTATAGTTATCTCATCATTGAAGTTGGTGTTTGCTAGTGTATATTTTTGTTCTGTTTTTAGAGCTTTCATCTTGTTTGCATGTCATTTGTCTGGGTTGCTTAGTTGTTGGTAACAAAACATACGAGAATGCATGTCATGTTCTGTTTTCAGAAAGTTTTCTTGATGTATGTGTTGATAAATCAGAAAGATAATACACTTGTTCTCTACTTCAACTATCTGTATTTCTGTAATTCTATCCTGCAAAGAAATCTTAATAATAATGGTGGATGGATTTTCATGGGATGCTGTTGACTTTATGATGATTGTTGTGGAGCTAAACTAATTTATTAACAGGGAAAAGTAAGGTGAAAGAATCTGCTGCTCAAAAGTTTCTGATTTTGGCTATTCATGACTTACCCATTTCTAATATTCATGAGGCAAACCCTGATAATTCACATTTGCTGCCCATCTTCTTTATATCTCATTTGGTGTTGTGCTGTTAACGCTTTATCATTAACTGGCATATCCTGAGTGTTGATCATCAACTTAAAATGCCAGGATTCAGAAAATAGAGAATTAAAGATCAATTGGAAACGGGTGACAACTACAAGCTTGTTTGGGTTCGGATTTGTTGGACCGGTTGGCCACTTCTGGTGAGTTCTCTCACTTTCATTAGCACGCTTGTGAAAGACTTCTAAGCATGCAATTTATTTGAAAAAAAGTAGAGGGGAAACAATTGGCATTTTTCTATTCTAATGAGTTGGGATCTTGTGGTTAAACATTATTATTTACTTGAAAAATAATCTTAATTGCTGGTAAAGTTGCAATAAATCATTGACTGAAGATGAACTCTGCAGAGATTTGTTTAAGTATATTCACTTGTTAAATATTCATCACTTTTAGGTACGAGGGTTTAGACAAATTCATAAGGTCACGACTAGTAATGCGGGCAAATTCCTTTCGGTTTGTAGCTGCTAAAGTTGCAATTGATGGTTTCCTCTTTGGGCCACTGGATCTACTTATATTTTTCACTTACATGGGATTTTCAACCGGAAAGAGTGTTCTACAAATCAAAGAAGATCTGAAGAGGGATTTTCTCCCAGCTCTAATTGTGGAAGGAGGCGTATGGCCAGTTGTTCAAGCAGTAAATTTCCGCTTTTTACCTGTGAGATATCAACTCCTATATGTCAACTTCTTCTGCTTGTTGGATAGTTGTTTCTTGTCATGGATTGAGCAACAGCAAGATGCTTCTTGGAAGCAATGGTTCAAACCTTTCCGACCTTTGAAGGATAGAAAAAGTGAAGGGGGATGACTTCTCTTTTGCACCTGCTTTATCATCTTCTGGTTCAGGCCTTATATTGTGGCAATCTGACGGATAATTTAGGATTGTGACTTGTGTTTTTAACAGTTGCAATTCATGAAAGCAAGTAGAGATTGCTGAGAAGCTGTCCCATTGAAATTTTTCATGTACTGTTATCAATTGCCCTTTGGTCCTTTTTTTTTTTTTGTTATTGGTTTGCGGAAATCGCCCTTCTTGACAACAAAAGCAACGAGTCTTGATTATGGTCAGTCTTCATTTTTTTCCCTTTTTGAGATCTTAGTAGTGATTGTATAAAACCCATTAGAATGAGCAGTAGATGAGGTTTGGTTTTGCATCTTTTCATTCATACTGTAAATAAAAACCCAGAAAGAAGAATGAAGAATGCGAAGCTTAATCCATTAGAGGTAATCTGTTGTACTCATTTTTCTTTCTCAAATGCAAAAATGTTCTATATCCATCCTTTGTTTTTCTATTACAAAAGATACCTAAACCAAATGGTAATTTACACTAGAATTTGTACTATTATTATCAATGCAAATATTTTTATTTTTTAACAAAAAATGGCTTGCAAAAAGAAATGGCAGAATGAATTCAACTGAAAACGTTGCTAGAATCGGTGCTTGAGATAGATGGGTCGAGACCATACTCACTAGTGGTTCCACTGTATCCACTAGTGCCGTATTGCCGATTAGCCATAGCCACTGCAGTGTTGTTGTGTTGGGCTGTAACATAATCTGAATAAACAGAACCATACATTGTACTATACTCAGGTTGTGGAGACTTGCTTCTTTCGTACAGATCCATGGCTGAAATGTCTCCTTCTAGTGCCCGTACCACCTGCATTTTCCCAAATCTAACTCGATCATCTTTTAAACTTTTAAACTTTTACCCTGTTGTTTGGTTGGTTGGTTGGAAGAGTTACCTTGCTCATTTGTGGTCGAAGCTTCGATGACTTCCTCACGCAAGCTGCAGCGCAAGCAACCATGCTAGTCATCTCACTGATACTGTAATTGTTCTCCAGTCGCGGATCAACAATGGCTTTGAAATTTCCTTGGTCTAAAGCTTCAGCAAGCCGAGGTCTTGCCTACAACGCCAAACCAGTAGTCCTGTTAATCTTTTTGTTCCATCAGAAGTCATAGAAAAGCAGGATTCATGGGACTTACCCAGCTAACTAGCCCTTCTGCCCTTACAGCGAGACTTGTAGGCGCGTGTCCGGTAATGAGTTCTAAGAGCATGACCCCATATGAATACACATCTGATTTCACATTCACCTTACCACTTGATACATACTCTGGCGCCAGGTACCTGAAAATTCAGAATTTGGATGGCTTTTTATATTGGAATTTCAATGTCAGGATTTGCAACAGAATAAGATGTACCCGAAAGTTCCTACTACTCGGGTTGAAATAGAAGTGGTGCCAGTAGTTGCATCAGAATAACTTTTGGCCAGTCCGAAGTCAGACACCTGAGATTATGAATATGAATATGGTTGATCAAGTTCAAATACTTATGTTCTGTTCATTCAATAATCATTGCTAACAGAAATAATGGTGTAAGTACATACCTTTGGCTCAAAATTATAATCAAGAAGAATATTTGTTGCCTTGATATCGCGATGGATGATTGTTGGATTACCTGAAATTTTTTATTTTACAGGAAGTAAGTCCGACTCTAATATTTTAGAGGAAGTAAGTCCTACTCTAATCACAAAAAACTATCTCTACTTCTAAGCAAAAGAAGCAAACAAGAAATAGAGAAAAGTACTTACAATCTTCATGAAGATATGCAAGTCCTTTAGCAGACCCTCTAGCAATTTTCAGTCTGATATCCCACTTGAGAGTAGGTTGTCCAATTCCTGCAAATCATAACTCCATTCTCAGCTATTGATCGAAAAGCGACAGGAAAACCATGAATAACGTACCATGTAAATGAAAAGCCAAGGTCTTGTTAGGAAGAAACTCATAGACGAGCAATCTTTTATCATCAGAAATGCAATAACCCATCAATGAAACAAGATGCTTATGATGAACCCTATTTATAATTTCAACCTCTGCTATGAATTCCAATTCCCCTTGTCTACTTCCTTCCTTTAACTGCTTAATTGCAACCTGTTGACCTTTCAGAAATCCAATATGAACATACCCAAATCCACCTTCTCCAATAAGGTTGGCCTCAGAGAACCCATTAGTGGCTGCAGCCAGTTCATCATATGTAAATGCTTCACTCGAAAAACCTGAACCAATACTAGGTCCTGGAGTTTGTAGCTGTACTGAAGTTTCTCCGTCGTGGCCGGATGAAGAAAATGGCCCGCCTTGGACATCAACAACATGTGCCCCTTCTGCCCAATGAGAATTTTTACCCATAATTTTTCCTGCAAAGCCAAAAATAGAGATGTTCATTTGTGTTTAGTATAATTTTTATTAATTTTGGATATAAACTGGGTAACATCATGGACTACACAATTACGGTAGCAATATTCCCCTTAAATTGGGCTAGTGATGTGGTTGGAAGTAATCGAACTAGAGACCTCCACATCATCTTAGGCTGGAATGTAATTTTTTAACATGGTAAGAAATGATATAGACTAACCTTTTTCTTTTTCTGTTGAAGTGTTATTATATTTTTGTTTTATGGTGGGAGGTTTATGGTTTGTAGTGGATCTTTTTTTTCTACTGCAAAGGCAGAAAAGTCCAAGAACAAGAAGTAGAAAAACTCCTGCAACGACGCATCCTGCTATAAGCCCAACTGATACGTGTGATTGTTTTGAATTCTTTGACAGACTGCTGCCATTTGCTAATTGGAGGGAGGGAGGCGGAGGTATCGCAGTTCTAGGTGGTGGTGGAGACTGAAAAGTTGGTGGCATAAATGAGGCGGGAGGTGGAGGAGGAGAAAGTGGTGCAGGTTGGTATGAAAAAGGTGACGGTGGTGGGGGCCAAGGAAGAGAAGGTGCAGGTTGGTTTGAAAAAGGTGGTGAGGGTGGAGGTGGAGGTGGAGGTGGTAGTGGTTGAGGTGGTGGTGGAGCTTCCGGCGTAGTAGGCGGTGGTGGAAGTGGTAGTGGTTGACGTGGTGGTGGAGCTTCCGGCGTAGTTGGGGGTGGTGGAAGTGGTTGCCGTGGTGGTGGAGCTTCCGGCGTTGTAGGCAGTGGTGGAGGTGGAAGTGGCAGTGGCTGAGGTGGTGGTGGAGCTTCAGGTGCATTAGGTGAAGTTGGGGAGGGAGGTTGGGATGGTGGTGGAGATGGTGGGGAAGGCAGTGGAGTGGCAACCGGAGAAGGCACTAAGTTCACAGGTGGCAATGCAACACCAATAGGAGGGAAGGTGTATAGAGATGGTAAAGGTGGCGAACTAAATGGTGGAACAGGTGATGGTTGTGGACTGCCATTCTCCATTGACGGCAGCTGTGGGGGTGGTGGGGAACTCGACGGTGCCGGTGTGTGAGAGACAAATGGTGGTGAAAAGATATGCAGTTCCCATCCAAAATTATAGGTTTCTAAAATCATGATATGATCGTAAGCATTATCATTATCATCATAATTATTATATTATGAGTCCTGCTCCCCATCCACTACTCAGCTATCGTTTCTAACTCAAACTCCATCAAATTCAAATCAGATTCCAATCTAAACTGTTTTTTCTTTTTTTTTGGGTTTAATTTTATTATTTTTCAATTACAAGAAAATAATATTAATACTCTATTATTATTGCTTTTTCAAATAAAATACGCATTTGGAGGGGAAAATACTGCTAATTAGACTCAAGTCCTTGCAGCAAAACCAGAACATTTAAAAATCGTTTTGACGAAACGTGAAGCTTTTTCCTTTTTTATCAATTTTAATGACCGTAGTTCACAGAATTCGATGTAAATTAAACTTGAAATAATTGAAACTATTAAATTTGTAATCATTATAAAATTTGTAATACAACAGTTAAATTCTGCGAACCACAGACCATTGAAATTAATCTCGGAACTGAATATAAACAATCTTCCGTGTGCAAAGTGAGAGGCTCAGCCTTGCTGTTTAAAAATCAATCTAAAGGAGAAAATAGTTCATCTCATAAAATTTGAGATCACTTTTTCTTTCGTTTTTTAAAACTCAGTACATACAACTAAAAATTACAAATAAATACTAGCACAAGAGATAGAATATTCATAAAAACAAATAGCATAAGAAAGGTTACAAAGTCAAGAAAATTCCTAACTTTCAGTTTCTTCATTATACATTTCATCTACAGCTAACTGAAAATCTTTCCTTTATTTTGTAAAGGGATGTTTTAAGTATAATCATGGATTGCCGAACTTGGACAAAGCTGATTGGAACAAAGTGAAAAATTCCTGAGATGAACTTTGATCGTCGGCTTTGATATTTATTTGTGCTTTAGCTGATGACGTGTTGATTTTACATTCTACAAGATAGGTTGATGAATCGTCTGCTTTCTGAGCGAAGAAGAAAAACTTGAAGTTGGGAGATTGACCTCCCGACGCAATGCACTGAATGGAATGACCTTGCATGTGCCGGAGGAGGGCCTGTGGCGTTGTCAATGCTGCAGCTCCTTGAGGATTCATGGAATACTCCTGCAACAAATTAGTATGTCATCCTCAGTAACATTCACTTGCACATATAAAGTCACTTAAGGCAGTGAAGCCGCCTTTTTCTAAGAAATAGTGAAGCACAAATGTATGTAATCTCGCTTCTGAAAGAAACAGATACTTCAGCAAAAGTATAAAAGTTTTAAACTGAACCTGGGATACAGATATTGGCAGTTGGCGCCACTTTTGCTGGAACGTGGCTGGCTCTAGTACGGCTTTGGAATTAAGCTTCAGCTGAGGAGGTGCAGGAGCAGAAGCAGGCTCAGGAGTTCCTGATAGACCTAGACCTAGTAAATCATCAATGTCAAAGCTTGTTTGAGGACCCACAGTTCCAACGTTTGACTCTGATTGTGTTTGTGGAGCACCAACGGACACTAATGAGTTATCATATAGAGGAGCATTATATGCAGAACCGTTATTACTAGCACCCCTATTTTCTTCCTTCTCTGAAGTGCTTAGAAGCAAATCCTTGTCATTTGCCTCAACTCTACTGACTCTCGTTACATCATTTTCAGAATCCGCCGCAATAGATAAATTGCCAAGCTCATCTGAGAACTCAAACGGTCCCCGGTGTTCTTTATCAGTGAACATGTAGGACGGCTGCAACAATTTGCAAATATTGATTAATTCGGATCATACCCCTTGGAAAAGTTAGCATGTCCTATACAAGATGATTATGACCAGAAGATGCTTATATATAAACTGCATGATGAAGAGAACTATAGTCACCTTCTGATACACCACAGACAGACTGTTAAATTCATCAAAAATACGATCTTTGATTTCACTGCTCTGAGTATCAGCAAAGACAGAAACAGCTTGTTTTGGAGGATTCACCACACGCTCTGCAACTGATACATCGTATTGCAACAGCCTGTAGTAGAACAAGGCTCTATCATGAACATCCTGCAACCAACCCAGAGTTTATTTCTTCTTTCTTCCAAAAAAGTCGGATAACTAAATGAACAGAAAAAAATCAACCTGGTGGAAATCAGCAAGACCTGCAGCAAGCGCAGCTCCTAGTGCCTTCCAAGTCTCAGGTGGCCTCTTGAAAAAACATTTCATTACAGCAGTGAGGAGATGTAAACGAACCTGTGCATTGTAGGTATTTCAATCCATTCAATTAACCAGGGAATAAACAAGTAGAGCAAGACTTGATCTTGCAAAAAACTAGGTTGAAAATACCAAAAAAAAAAAAAACTTAATTACCACAGCAGAATGCTCTTCTTCCCAATTCTCGATTAGACTCTCTAGAACATAAGGAGCATCATTCATGTCCTGAGAATACTCCCCTAACATCCATATAAGAGCTGCTTTGGCCTTAGGCTCTTGGACATTTTTGCTGCTGATATTCCCAACAACTGCAATGCAATCTTGACTCCATTGAGGATATTTTCTAAGCAGATCTTTCACAAGAACCTGAAAATAAAAAAGAATATCGAACTTGTCAATTTGATAGCTGATACTTCAAATAAAAAGGATTTGTATTTCTTTCCCTGTATAATGAATAGTTTTCCATGAACCACAGTGTCTGCCATTTGCCAATTTAATAGTAAGCATTTGAATGTGCACAGAGGTTATTTCTTACCAAAGCTTCAGCAGTGACATAGTCCTTTTCCATCTCCAAAAACTGAAGAAGCCTATCAACTATAGCATTCACATCATACTGCTGCAGTGCTATTTTGCCAACAGCTCGAATTGATTCTCTTGCGATGGGAATATCAACATTTGCAGCATATTCACATAATTCAGTCACTGAAATTGGCTCGAGAAGACCATTCATCATTTATTAGTGATATTAAAAAGGTAACAAAAATATGTTCTACCTATGTCAACTCAACTTTCCCTCCCCTTTTGGCCTTAGAAATGACTCTAAGAAACTGACTGCTCACCAATTTCGTAAGTATTGCTTTCGTTCGCAACTGCAGTCAACATTTCAAGCTTCAACTTCTTGACATAAGATGTTTCATTGTACTGGCAATAAAAATGTTTGTAATCTGAGGAAAAAATATATGGTGCTCGCAACACCAAGAGATGTAGATGGCTTAAAACTGCATAAGATTGCTCTGGGCTTCCAGAACTGACTAGCGTAAGCAGAGGAGCTTTGATACGTTCATATACCTGACAGAAAAAAAAGAATCATTAAAGAAATAACTATCTCAGAAACATCGCCATAAATCAAACATAAAAATTACGGTTCTCTGATTGAGACAAGTTAAGTGCAATGCTATAGCAAAAGATGATATTCCCTAACGCTTAAATGGATCTGCCCTCTAATAAATGATCAAATCAAATTACAGGTGTGTTCCCAAATCAGACTTCCCATAATGTCTCATTGATCTCCAGGCTTCAAGAACTAGAAAACAGATATAAAATGATAGATATGACACTGGATGAGTCACTTCCGTAGTCATTGATATGCCAAACCTAGGCCTGTCATTTGATATGAAATCATATTCTTTTTACAGACAGACTTAAAGACAGATATCTCCCTCACAATCCCAACATCATGTAAGAAATTTCTACAGTAAAAAATTGAAAATATAAACAGAAGAAGATGCACGTGAACTTTTCAGTCCCAACAAAGTGGACATGCAGATCAAAAGTCAAATTGTTTCAGAAAACAAATAATCACCACTTCTTATGTTATTTGATTTAAATATGAAACTCAATGTGCTTTCCATACACACCTCTTGATGCACATCGGCCATGGACAAGGTTAACTGTAGAAAAACTTTGATAGTAGCAAGTACAACTGCACCATTTGCATGTTGAAGTCTATCTTCAAGGAGATTCATGATGTCAAATATCTCATTGCTATCTGCAGGTACATATTTCGCAACCAATTCAAGCACAAGACATTGAGCCCATTCACTAAATTCCCTGATCCTGAAAATAAAAAGTGATAAAGAGCTAAAAAATTATTGCAATTGGACACAAAGAAACTAAAAGACATTCAATTCAAAAATTTCAAAAGTACACATAATTTGAATAGAACAGCAGTCTGTACATTGCAAGACCAGGAAATAAATTTCTTATGCTAAAGCAATAAATATTTCATATTCTTGTCTTCCACAACCTATACTATTTTTCCCAATTCACTGCAATGTAATTATTGATCTTGTTCCATTGGCAGTGCTCTTTCTTCAGCATAAGTCATTCCATTCCCTCTAGGCTCTACTCGGATATAATAACATAGAAGACCATTAAATAGCAGACTTGTGCCAGTGTCAATCATTCAGGGCAACCAATAAGTGGTGTTTCCATATGGTAAAAAATGTAACGTTCAGAAAGTTACAATAGCGCCTATAAAATAATGCCTTTGCTGGTAATGCACAAAAAGTTAGCTTATCTGTACATGACAACATCATTACTATCCATTATATTTTTCATTCAGATCTTCAACTAATCCATACCAAAGTAGATGGACAAAGAGGAATTGAGATATTCCTGGACAGCATTAGGTTTCACAAAGCTGATTATACAATAACGAATGTAATATGTATTGGAGTTTAATAGATGTATCGGAGATAAATGAAGGATAGATGAAGTGCAACAAAAGCTCAAAGCAATCATAAAATCCCAATGAAATTGAAGGGAAGATTTATACCATCACAAATTGACCAATTATAACTAAAATATTAGCAATGGATAGATAAAAAAATAAACCCAAAAAAAAAAAAAAGCCTGGCTGAAAAGAGCAACGAATCATACGTGATTTAGCAGTTCAAGCTAAGTTCTTGCAATCACAATCACATGGTTTCAAAGGTAACTGCCACTTTAAAGTTTAAACTGAAGCAGTGCAGCTTACCTATTCAAAAGGTAATATATAACTGGCTTGCTAAGTAAAGTTTCTTTATCCTTAGAAGCTTCCTCAGAACTGATTGCTTCTGAGCTCAAAATTTCTTGCAGGGCAGACAAACAATTTGCAACAACCTAGAGAAAACAAAAGGCAAAAAAAATCAATGAAATAATACAAAATGACTATTGTTCAACTAGAATCATAAGATAACTTCACCTGCGTGTCTGGATCATGGAGCATCAAATGCTTTAGCGTGGCAGGAAAATCTGCATCCACACAAGTTGCAGCTGATATATGATATAATTTAAGAACTCCCATTACGGCAACCGTTCTTACATAATTATTATTATCTTTCAATCCAGACCCTAAAGGCCCAACCAAATATTCCACCAGATTCGCCACTCTCAATGAAGACAAGCTCCTCAAAGCAAGCCCTCGAATCATTGGATCCTCATCTTTGCAATCTCTTTGAAGAAAATTGATTGTTAATAAAGCTAGATCGGGATTAACCTTAGCGTAATTCCCTACATAAAGATAACACATTTTCTTCAACACAATGTCGGATGTTGCCGAGCACATAACCATCTCACCGAAGAGAGACGATACGTCGATGCCGATTGTCATGTAAGAAATTACTTTCTTGAATAGCTCTCTTTTAGAATCATCCACTCCAGGAGCTCGACTTCCGGCGAGTTGCCTGAGTTGCGACTTCAAATCCGTTACTTCGCTTTTTCTGTAATGATAGTAACAAAATTAACTTAAATTTAAAAAAAAAAAACAAAAAAGAAGCAATTTGAGATTAGCTCAGTTGAGGAGTGTTCAGAGCATGAAATGTGGAATTGTTTAGAAGTGTTAAAATCTTGAAACTTCAAGAAGTAGAGTTCTAGACAAGGAGGACCTACCCAGAAGGTTGAGAAGGCGACGGAGATCGTTGACTGTGCGCCGGAGGAGCCATGGCTGACCGATTATGATAAAACGAAGCCGTAATCGTGAAGATCAACAGAAAAAGGTGAGATCTAACATATGGTGGAGATGGAGGTAGACGTTGTGAATTTGAGAAACGGAAATAAGTGGGACGACAATATTTAATCGGTACTAGCAATGTGTTTTTCTAACCGGACCGGATCGGACCAAGTTAACCAAAAATCAATAGCAAGTCCAGTTCATTACGGTTGAGATCAGCCTAATGCAAAAATTCCACCCTAAACTTTATATATTTTTCAAATGGAAATAGGTTAGATTTGGAATTCATAGAATAGTTGGACCAGATCAAACCGATAAAGAAAATGACATAACCTCTGCATATGACGTGTTTGAGGTCCATAATCACTTTTCGAAAAGAGAATTTCGAGACGAATGACTTTAAAAAATGCGATAACAGCCATATGCCTTATTGCAAAGTTCAAGGCCAAATTCTTTCATTTAGGGGTGTTTTCAAAATTTTTTCATAATTAGTTTTCTAAGATTGCTAATTTGGGTTTTTACTAGAATAAATAACTTTTCGATATTTTATGGATTCATTGATGTTTTATTTCATACTTTTTAATAAGATTTATTCGGCTTTCTTGCCTTTCTTTTCATTCTATTCAAACATTATAGATTAAAAACTACTGACGGAGTATAAACAATCACGATTAATGTCTCTGTTCTATGTCTAAATGTCAAACTTTGCGAGTGTCAAATTTACACTCTTAACTATAGATTCCTTCCGCAAATTGACACTTGACCTCTCACAAGGTATTACGTGAATTGCACGTGCAATGAATATATATACTATAATATAGCACTTATGAAACTTATCAAGGACCAAGACTAGACGGAACATATCCTCTCTTCCTCCTCTATCACCTAGACCAAACCGAACTTTACTACCCAAACTCTATATAGCTAGAGGCTACACCCACTGTCCATTCTTTCATACTTGGGTTCACCATCCTCCGTCCTTGGACTGGTGGTTGAGATCGGTGGCGGAGGTGGCTTCAAAAGTGAGAAGGCCATGGTTGAAACTAAAGCTTTAACTCACGATTTCTTCACCCTTCGACCATTGATACGTGTAATCAATGGTATGAATGAGCTCACCATGACGAGCTCCATCTTTGGTTGTGATGAATTGTTGGTTTAGGTAAGTTGTAGTCGTAATTGCGATTTTCCCAACTAGTTTCATTTTGGTTGGGTGGGGGGGGGGGGGGGGGGAGGGGAAGGGGGGAGCAAAAATGTCCTTATAAATGGCCTCATGCTCTCAAAGGTAAGAGTATTCATGCATTCACTTGCTAGCATGGACATGCGTCAATTTGCTAAAGGAATCAATATTTTGAGTGTCAATTTAACACTTGTAAAGTTTGAAGTTTTATTCGGAAAAATTGTAAATGTTCAGGAGTGAATTTATGTATTAGGTTGTTTGAGATCACATTTTCCTTTCTTCTTGTCTCACCACTGTGACATCAAACACACATGAGAGGAGTAACCCAAACTTATTACGAGTTTAATTTAGAAGTTCTTTATGAATAATGAAATTCCAATTTATCTGGAGAGACGATGATAAGAATGTTGATCTGAATTCGAAAGTAATAAATGGTAAGGTCCGATTGGATGTGATATGCTAGAGCTCCAACAAGAATCTGTTTTCTATTTCATATTTGTTTCTTCGATCATTGCTAAAAGAGAAAGTTTTAATGGTATTGTTGAACCAGTACCATCTAATAAAAAAAGGTTAGGAATTTTTAGACCCAATCTAGAAAAAATCAATAAACCATGTATCAAGTGGAAAAGATCACAAGGAAGGCAAAGGCAGAATTAGATTTGATTTGAAAAAATATTAGAAAATTATTAATGGGTTTAACCTGAACAGAAAAATAAGGGAGAATTTCTTCCAAGTCCTTCGGTTTTTGCTCATTTGCTCTCGGGTCCTTTTTGTTTGACAATTATATTAACGGGTCATTCACTTATTGGTCTGTGTAAGTCTTACATCCTTCCGTTTAGTTTTTGAAGAATATATATTAGCTTACTTATAAATAAAATTATCATCTCTTTTGTCATCCCAAGAGCCTTCATCATCATCATCTCCATCCTTCTTTACAGCCCACTGGAATCACCAAATATTCTTATCGTCTGCCACCGGAATCATATAATTACCTTCATCAAAGTGGATTCTTAAATACCATTTTGATGAAGGTATTGATGTGATGCTTGTGAAATATGTATTGTGCTTATGGTGTGCTAATGTGCAAAGAGCTCTACTAGTATATGTTACCGTTGGAGTTTATCTTTTGGATGGTGTTATGGAAGTGGTTCATCAAACTGAAAATATATATATATATATATATATAATTACTTATACCAGTCGACAATAGAGGAAAACGGTGAACAAAAATTATAATGTCATTATGCAGAACTACAAATTCGAAGCACAATAGAAATAGCCTGCATTGCTATTATTTGTCTTTTTTTTTTTACATAAGACATATAATGTCATTATGTAGAACTGCAGAAGCTAGATTCCATAATTTACAATGTACTGGACTGACGTAGCATGAATATGAGTAAGCCTCCATGAGTTTTGTGGAAAGTCAAAGTCATCACTTGCAATAAGTAGTGGGAGGATCTCAAACTCAAAAGTGCTGGAGGCTCGGTAGCACAAGTAGTAGTGATCATGAGCAAAGAAAACAGTACTTATTTAAGTTAAACAAGTTAAATGTGAGCAGAAATGGAGTTGAAAGTCTCTGTATCAAATTTGTAATGAGAATGCATGTTGCTAAATATTGAAATTTACATATACGTTTAAAATATGAAATTATATTCGGAAACTAAAGGATGTTATATAAAACTAGCTAATTATGAGAAGAAACGAAGTTGAAAAATGAGAATGCATGCCGATTCTTCAATTAAACATGCTAGATATGATCTAAATATTGAAATAAAGTTTAAAATATGAAACTAACCTGTGGATGGAAGGACTAGGAGAATGAATAGGGCTCCGAAAGTTTAGAGTTAGAAGCCAAGTTGGAAGTCTCTGCATCAAAATTTCTAATGAGAATGCAAGCTGATTGCCGATAACATCAAATAAATCCACAATTAAACAAGATAAATATGAGCATAAATTCAAATTAAGTAACATTCTCTGTATCAACCGCAAAGAAAAAAAGAAACATTTCAAACGAAAAACAAAGAGAAAAGAAAGGTGAACTAACCATGGATGGAGCAACAAAAAGAGAGAAAGAAGTTTAGAGATGAATTAATAGATCTGTTCTCAATTTATAAAGACGAGAGAATAGTTGAGTGGGAAAGTTTTAATTATCTGTAGTATTTTCACTGTACTCTCCACTCCATTCTAATCTACTAAGTACTAACTGTATTAACTAGAGCTGGAGAAGAATAACAAAACATTGCCGTCCTACTTAACAGTAAATCATTATAATTTTTTAAACCCCATTAATAATTTAGGCCAAAACCATGAGGCTGTTTTGATATAAACTCCCTTATCCAACTAATAGTAGTATAAGCCCATGCACTAGATTAAAAATTTGTACAAGTACCTTATTTAACACTATTAGCAATGCATGAGTTACACACAAACAAATGTAGCGTAAAGGTCTTAGGTCTCCAAAACTTCAAAACGGCGTTGTTTTCAAACAATAAAAAAAATTCCTTCTTCTCCATTGCTCCATCATTTCTACTACTTCTTCTTCTTGGTCCTTCCTCTCACCTATCAAAACCCATAAATCCAGCAGCAACATTCGATCAATACCATGCCACCACCGTCATCCTGCCTTTCCGATCACCACCATCGTGATAATAAATAAGAAAGAAAAAAAAAATAATAAAAGTGGGACTAAGAGCTTATACAACTTCAAGAACTTTACTGAAAGAAACAAATAAAAAAAGAGAAAATAGAGCAGACATAATCAATTTTTAAAACTGAGGAAAAATTAAGATATTGGTGAAAATTATTGACAAGTAGACAAAAGGATAGAAATTATTTTAGCCCACATATTATGAGGATATCATTCATTTTAATGTCTTCTTCAAATTGAAAGCATAATTTAGGCAAGAAAAATGGTGATTTTTCATCTCACTTAGATAAAAAAAAAAAATAGCAAGGCAGAGAAAACCTTGCTCTGATACCAAATGAAAATCCTCATTTAAATTAATTAGGTTCACTTCTTAAAATATGAACAAACAATATATAAGCGGAAGCTTTAACAAATCAAGTATTATCTCCAGCAATTCCTACCTTTTTTGGAGAAGATAGAAAACCCAAATCTTGCTTTCTTCCCCAATTTTGAATCCAATGAGTATCTAAATTTCGGTGCCAAATCCTCGCACTCACTATTAAATGATGTTTAGACTTTTTGAGAGTAGAATACAGTAGTCTTTTTTCAAAATGAATCACGTTATATTTTTATAGAGAGAGTCTTGCCATCAAAAAACTCCCATAAACGTGATATACATTATGGGTGGTTTCTTGAAGTAGTGGAGAGATGAATGGGTAGTTCCTTGATCATGGGTAACCACTTAATGAATAAAAATGGACCATTTAATTTTTTGAAAATAAAATATTAATAATTAATTAATTTTTCAAAAATTTCTAACAAAATCACCTTAGTATATCAACATTTATTAAATTATTTATTATTTATGTGTTTAAATTTAATTATTAATAGGAACATTAATATATAAATCAGTATATAAACAAACAGTAAGTGTATAAGTCATTATATAATCAAATAGCCAATATGTAAACGTTGATATTTATATATTGGTTACTATATAAATAATAGTTTTAAATACTGATCAGTATATAAATCAATATAAGTATATGAACATATATAAAATAATGTATATTATGTTAGTTAGGCAAAAATCAAGTTTATATATTGATAGTTATATAAAAGTCAATTTTATATATTATTTATTTGGCCAAAAATAAAGTTTATATACTAATGGATATGTAAATATCAATTTATATACTAACCACTATATAAATATCAAATTTATATACTGATTTATATAGTCATATCTTAATCTTTTTCATAAAATCCTTTCATGACAGAAGGATTTATTTGATAATTTTTCTGGCAATTAAATCAAATAAGTGAATATATCAAATTGAAAATCCCGATAAAAGGAATGAGAATATTGTCTCAAATCCGTCGTCTGACTACCATAAAATGATGATAAAAATAAAACAAAAAATTTGGATACCCATAATAAAATGGGTCATCGGAAAACGGTGGCCATATCCATCAAGTTATATATCAAATCGATGAAAGAGGATAGAGAAGTTGGTTTGTGGTGCCGAACTCGCTGGTCGACTGCAAGGTTGCTAGTGGTAAAGGGATTAAAGTTGACGGCGGAGAAGTTTCATCTCTACAACTTCACGTTGTCAAGTTTTCAATTTTTTTTAATTTTTATTTAAAAAAAAAACTTAAAATTGAATAAAAATTAAAAAGGGTATAATAGTAATTGCATTGAAAAATTTGTTATTTACTTAATTTGTTAAAGTATTTATTTACTACACTCCCAAACTTAAAAAAATTGTTATATACTAACATTTTCCCATAACAATTCACATGTTCTCCGCTACTTTGATAGTCACACATTGTCAAAATGAAGGCCGAAGTACTCATGGATATTAAATATAAAGTTTGAAGGTTAAGAGTTATCATTATATAGTTTGAAGGTTAAGAGGTATCATTAGTAGAATGAGAGTGTTAAATGATAAAGTAGTTCAGTAAAAGGGCATTTTTTTTAACGCGAAGAGTGTAATCCAGTGGTAAGCTAAGTAACTTTTCGGGTTTGATCCGTGGTGTTGTATATTGAGCACTTTAAATCTTAGGGTCAGCCATTATGTCCTATGAGTATGAGGTATCTGTAATTAATAAACGGAAATTATCAACCTATCGAGCTGCACACTCTGTTGTTGAAAAAGAAAGTATAGTAAAAAGATAGATAGATGTTATCGGCACAACAAGGGTCATTTCAAGTTTTTGTCTTTAACTCTCAAAATATTTTATGTAATTAACACGTTATCAGCCATTTTTTTCTAAAAAAAAAAAATATTTTGGATTAAAAATTTTGCCTGTGACATATACTAGAAATTTTCACTTAAATAATAATATAATTTTTCAGTTTGGAAAATGAAAATAATGATTATATTGGTTCCTATTGTTAATTTTTCCTTTATAGTTTAATGTTTATGTTGTGAAGATTATGAAGAATTAAAATTTTAATTTCATGTAATTTTCAAATATTTTTAATGGAAAAGTGATTAATTTTGGACGGAAGTAATCAGTATATTAACTTTAAGGGATCTAACTGTATTTTTCAATCAAATTCAAACGACACAACGACAGAAGAACTGCAGTATGAAATAATTTGGGATGTCGTTTTATTAACCGTTAGGATATATGAATATGAACCGACCGTAAATGACCCGATTTGCAAGAAATTATATTTTGTCGTCTCCAAATCGAGTCCTTTGTTGCTTCCTTCTCTGGTTAGATATTTCAGTAAAATCTTGGGAAACACTGAAGAAATGGCTCTAACTCATCTCCCCAGACTCCATGTATGCGTTCTTAAGCACTCACCCTCTTTGCTGCATACTCATTTTAACTCCAATTTCTTTTCTAGAATCAAATATTCCACCATTATCCAACCCAAATCCACTATTTCTACAGCAGAACCCATACCCTTATCCCATACCTCAAACACCCATGAGATTTTTCCTTCTCCAGAAGAAACCCAAATCCAAATTTCACTGGAAAAGCTCTTTGTTCCGCCGGAGACTCAAGTTTCAGTCAATGATACTAATCTTAGTACCAGAATTTTGAAAGGGTCGAATATAGTTTTGAGTAAGTACGCGAGAGATGCTCAGGTTGTGCAAGCAGAGTTCGTAAAGAGCAGTGTAAGGACGGAGGATTGTCCTTCTGATGGTTTGCCTGAGTTTGCTCTTGTTGGCAGGTCTAATGTTGGTAAATCTTCCCTTCTCAATTCCCTTGTTCGAAGAAAGAAGCTTGCGCTTACCTCAAAGAAACCCGGTTTGTCATATTTTTTTTTCCCTTGTTCAAAAATTTTGTTTCGCTGCTTAACTGTTGGAGTTTGTAAATTTTTTTCTTGGAAACTTGTTAGCTTTTATGTGAGTATTGCTGCTTATGATGATTGTTTGATTACTACTGTTTGAAAGTAATTTCACTACTAATCTGGTAATTGGAAAGGATGATTAATTATTTAAGGCCTTAGTTATTAATCTGGTTCTGAAGAGAAAAAATGCATTGGATTATATTATGCTCCAATTGATTAAGGCCTTTAAAAGATAGGTCAATATTGTTGCTGTCTCCAACTTTGATCAGCTTAGTTAAAATAGCTCAAATATTCAGCTGTAGCACAGATTTTTATGGCATTGAATAGTCTATTGACTGCAGAAATGTGAAGAAAATTAGGAGAAAACTACTTATGTTTGCAAGATACCGACGATGACTTGCGTTAATTTTATTTACCCTGCTAGAAAGAATAAATTCATGTAAAGCTTCTAATTATTTACTTTTTCTCTAACAGGGAAGACACAATGCATCAACCATTTTCGAATTAATGATAGCTGGTACTTGGTGGATTTACCTGGCTATGGGTATGGTTTAAATCTTTTAATGCTAAAAAATTGGATTGTATATATATATTTTCTGTTGAATAGATATAGGTTTTAATGCAGAGTTCAAAATTGATGTTGTGTGATTATTGATACAATGATACTTTTGCCAGCAGCGCTTAGCTAGCTGCTTTATTAGATTTTTCAATTTACTTGTCTATCTGATGGTGTCTATCCAGTCAGGAAATGTAGTTAAAATGAATTGATCTGCCCCCTTAGTCCTTAAATGTTCCATATTCTTGATCTTATTACTCCATACTGTTGATGTTTACTTAATCTAGTTTGTTGTTTGGCTCTATTTGAAACTGACTGCTCCTAAAAGCTATTTAATTTTTCGTTTTCAGAAGTCATCATATATGTACCTATCAAGATATTGTGAGAGAAAGATTCCTATACATATAGGATATCACACAATATTACCTCTTAGATTTGTGTTTTTCCCCCCACCATAATGGAACCTTTTTTTGCATTAGCTTAGTTCATTTGAAATTAGAAATTGGTCTTATGGCTTTACTTCGTACTGTTCATGTTAGTGGTTGTTAATTTATAATAACATCTTCTTCCCTGAGCAGGTATGCATCTGCACCCCATGAACTTCGGATGGATTGGGATAAGTTTACTAAAGACTATTTTCTTAATCGTTCTTCCTTGGTCTCAGTATTCCTTCTTATAGATGCCAGTATACCTGCAAAGAAAATTGATCTTGAATATGCCAGTTGGCTGGGTCAGAATCAGGTGATGTCGTGTTCTTTATTTTACTTTTCCTATTATGATTGGTGATCTGGCTTTAGATTGAGCATGCAAGGAATTTTTTTTGAATCTCACTAATTTAAACTTAGACATTTGCACCAGTGACTTATTTCATCTTATTCCCCCAAGTGGTTCAGGAACATATATAGTTTTTATGGGGAGATTGTGTTCCGGTATTGAATTTTCAGAAATGAACATGTCAGACACATCACTTTGTTTTATCGCTATAAAATGCTGTGGTGTTCAAACAATGCGCTTGAGATCTTTAGTGATGACTAGTGAGAAGATATAAGCACATTGAAGTTACTGTTTGCATTAAAAATACAAAAAAAAAACCTTAAGATGACATTGTGCGTTTGAGATATAAATTTTGGTGGGATTGTTTTCTCTTGCAGATACCTATGACATTGATTTTCACCAAATGTGACAAGCGAAAGAAAAGGAAGAACGGAGGGAAAAGGCCTGAAGAAAATGTGAGTGACTTTCAAGAGTTGATACGCAGCTTCTTTGAAACAGCACCACCCTGGATCATGACAAGCAGCGTTACCAATCAAGGACGTGATGAGATACTACTGCACATGGCTCAACTGCGAAACTACTGGCTCAAACATTAACATAAGACGATCAGAATGTGATACTTTTTGCTTGTTCTGGGTATAGTTATGGCTCTTAATCTGAATGTGTGGATAAATCTTTTTTCAGGCTAACTCCAAAGTTCAAAGCAAACGAACAGAGTTGAGGCATCAAGTGCTCCAGACAGGTATTCTCATCTCATCTCGCTATTGACCAAAAAGCAGCGAAGCGCAAAACAGTCGAAGAATTAGAGCTGATTGCTGCATTACTATAAATGGCATTCAACTGGTTACATTTTGGTACTAAATCTGATTGAATGAGAAATTATTGGGCTTCCATTTAGCTACTAGTTTCATGGAATTGTTTAAAACCATTAAGGTTATTTGTAACATTTACTGCATGATTCTTCAATTTATTATTATTATTTTTTAACATAGATAACCTGCATATTCATTGATTAGAAAAGAGTACATCAATTGAACATCAACCACAAGCAAACTAAACAGAAAATATAATCTAACAAAGAAGATGAATATTCTGGTTAAGTTGAAGAAGCCCGAATCACATCCTCATCAGACAGCTCCACTTGATATCAACGTTGGTTCCATGCCCGAAACTCAAATGTTCTTTGACATCAACGTTGGTTCCATGCCCGAAACTCAAATGGTCTTCGACAAGTCTTACTGAAGCAACATCACATATTCCTAGTATAACCCATTCGAATAATTGTTTAAATCAACCAATTCTATGTCGATGTTTATTTGATTTAACAAATTTTGTGGGCAACCAGCTTGCTAAAGCAGACTGAAAAAATTTTGCATAACCTAAAACTTCATTAAATCGCAATGTCTTGTGAAATAGCTTCAAAATGAGGCATCACTGATCATTGGCAACAAGCTGTTACCAGATTTCATATCATATTTGATAGTATTGAGAATAATAGGCTATGAGAAGGAAATCTTAATAAACCTCAAAATCATAATATAACGTAACATGAATATTTTCAACTCTCCAATGTTAAATAAACTCTCCAACATATAACAAGTTACGGCCACCAAAGACGGATCGAAAATTCTGGATTGCGAATGGATGATCATATCGCGAAAGCCAAAAAGAGTTACCATGGCACTCGAAAAACTTATGAGGTGGCTGCAGCAGCTCCCGTGTTCCTTGGAGTTGCTTGAGTGCCTATCCCAACAAAGAAAATACAATCATTCAATTAAAACAATTCGTCATATAACAAGTTCAGGTTAACTTGGCGACAAATTAATTTACCTTCTCTGAAGTTGGTCTTGAACCTACGAGGAACATGGCGAAGGTACCTCATTCGCCCAGTTCCAGTTGTCTTTCTGCGGATAGCTTTCACACTCCAGTTATCTGAAAACCAAATAATAAAACAAGTTACAGCTAGTCCAGAAAAGCATGAGTTCTACAGGGAAGTAAACTAAAAATACAATTCCTTTAACTTCAGCCAAATCATTATTAGAGAATTAGTTGAACTTAAGCCAAAATTAGTAGAATTTGCAAACAAATTCTAGAATTGCAATAAGAAATCTCTTTACATTACAATTCTTTTTACTATTTTGTCACATTCATTTGGTTGCAAACACAAGGAGAACAGCAAACCAAGAACTACATTTCCTATAACAATATATATATTGGACTAACATAATCCTCATTTTAATAAGGATCCACAGTTCAATTTCAATTCTAGCCAATGAACATAATTATATAGACCCAAAAACATAAAAGCAGCATAGAATTAAGAAATGTTACAACTAAACTAGAATTTCCTTCATAAGCTAGTAAAACATCATGTAAGATATTCTTTCTCATAACCGACCGGATTGAGAAACAAGAACACTAGGATTTACTCAATTTGTTAAATAAAAAACTTAATAGTAAAAAAATCAGCACATACATTTTCTGAGACGGCTAGCAGGGTAGGCACAAGCGCTGCAACGGCTCTTTTGAAGGTGGAAGCTCCGGCGACCGCATCGCACACAGAGAGTATGGGTCTTATTCCTCCGTTTACCAAAGCTCCCAGTTCCTTTCCCCTATAAAAACACAATACACAGCAAAATCATAGACCTGGAAATAAAACTGAATCCTAAAGTTGCTAAGAGTACGGAAATCGGAAGGAAAGGAGTACCATTTCCTGATTTCTTCAGCAGCAGCTGGGCGATTTCAAGGATTAGCCGAGAAAAGTCTCTGTAAAAGGAAGGCTAGAATATTTATATCTGAAGAGACGCAGGGTTTTGTTAATGGACCATACGGTTAGGGTTTGTACTTTGTGGTGCCTTTATGGATCATTGGACCGCCTGGTTACATAATTAGGCCCATTCATAGTTCAATAATTGGGCTAAATTAGAACGGAATCAGTGATATTTGGGCCTGAAAATGGTTCAGTTTCAACCTAAACACTAAGAGACAATAGAATGAGAGTACATAAGGCACTAGCTCATAAGTCAGGCCCATAAATTACTATGACTTACGTATGTAGATGTGGTCATGGCCGGTTCGGCCAGGTCAGACCGTCGGGCATTGAACTGCAGTTAACCGAAACTGAACCGTTAAAAGTCCAAATCGCCATGAACCAGCCCAAAACTGTTCGTCCAGGTTTACTAAAATATTGAAAAGTTTTAGTGTTAGTGTTGAAAATACAGGTTCATAGTGCACTTAGAAAACTCCATCTTTGTAAAGATTGTTTATTGTTATTAGAACTTAATTCCTAAGATGATTAAAGAACGTGGATATAGCCATATCACTATAAACCTTCTCTTACATCTTACATATTCCTTTTTTTCCTTAAAATATTTTATAAACCAACTAATTCATCTCCCTTTAATTGCCAAAGAACTAACACTATTAAATGCGTTGTTTTAAATTTGATATAAAAATATTAATATTTTTTGTTTATATATGTAATAAAATGTTAATTTAATTCTTTTAATTTTTATGTTCACCATGTAATTTTTATTACTTTATAATCATTTTAATTTTTCAGTGATATTGGAAAGGAAAGAAAAATTTAGATGAATTACTATAAAAATAATTAATATTATCTATGAGTTTTTCTTTTTTTTTTAAATAAGTGTCATCGATGTATTTTTTTTCCCCATCATTGGCCATAAGTTAGAACAGGCTCCAACAAATTAGTGCATTTAGATGCCTAACACATTCAGTAAAATCACAATAAGGCTCATAATTTGAAGAATTTCTTTCAAATTATGGAGATAAATTTTGAATTAATGTAAAATCGACATACAATTAATTTTGGGGGGAAATTAAGAAACTTTTAAAGTTGGGGTAGAATTAACATTTTGACCATGAAAAAATATGTTAATTTTCATTTCACCTATAGTACTAATTTTGTAACACATGATCATTTTATTTTTAGAAAAATGGGATTAAATTTTGATTATATAAGGGACTAACAAAGGAACCAACGCCAGAAAGGTGTCTTTTGTAAACCAATTTAGTTGTCATCTGGTAGCATCTCAAATTTCACTAAAAACTTTATTAATAAAATGCACAACATATACATATCGATTTAAAGAGAGAAAAAATAAAGCGTCTCTCTTAGCCGAGTGCTCATAAAATGAATAAAACAATATTTATACAGCTATTTGTGGAGAATTTAACTTGCATGTAAGTTCACTTTCAATAAATTAGGTCAGCTCGAACTAAATCTATTCGAAGAATTGAAAGAAAAAATAAATAAATCATGGGATTAATGTGGGCTTTATTATGATAAATGAAATTAAATTTTTTAAAGTCTAAAAGCATCAGCGGGGATAGCTCAGTTGGGAGAGCGTCAGACTGAAGATCTGAAGGTCGCGTGTTCGATCCACGCTCACCGCATCTTCTGATTTTACTTTTTTAACCCAATTCCTTGCTGAGACACTACCTTCCCCAGAAAAAGGACCAAAAAGCAATGCTTTCATTTAAAGCCCTTCCAATTTCATTGTCACTGTCAATAGCTGCAAATTCAAAATGCCATAAAAGTTAAAACCAAATAAAGAACACTTTAATTCTCTTTTCTTTAGGAAATGTCACAAACAATACTACTTAAAAAGGACTACACAACCCTTTGGACCCATAAAGAAAAAGCAAATCTAATCATCCAAAAATCTCAAGCATGCTCTCATATGTATATTTTTCTTAGTTTCAGACACCTGAAACAATGAACGAACCAAATATAAAGCAAAATAAAAGATAAAAGTAACAATGTCTACCCCAAAAACATAATAAAAAAGGGTTCATTTCCATTGCTTTTCTTTTTGTTTTTTACGTTGATATCCCATTCATTTTGTAAAAGCACAAGTATATATATCTATCTACTTCTTGTTTCCGCTGTAAGAAGAACGATAATTGAGTGCTTTGTGGCATCTTTTTTTGCTTTGGTAGTGGGAAATTTTGAGTACACATTGAAGAGAATATTGACTAGTTATAGCCAAATCAGAATCAAAGGAAATGAGTAAAAGAGGCCTATTGTCTTTGCTCAAAATAGCAGTGAAGGTCCATTTCCAAATTTGAGCTAAGTAAATAAAAATGTATATTGCTATCATGATTATATAGACGAAGAATATTTGAGATGTGCACCATAGGCTTATAAACTCCGTGTGGGACTTGGAGGCATATTTTTTTCTTTAAAGGAAGCTGCTAACTCCATCCTCCACATTTGGATAGCAAATTCAAAAAAGAATATCTGAGATATATAAATTGTGAAATAGAAAAGAATATGCTTTTTTTAGATATGAAAAGACAGCTAATGGACTGAAATAACATAGTAAACTATACAACAATAGGTAGCCCTTTCCTTAAATGAAAAGAAAACCTTGTAGCCCTTTCCTTAAATGAAAAGAAAAGCTTAATACTATGTTTATGTAAGAAAAAGAAATTACAAATAATGAGGACATGGACCAAAAAAAGGGGAAAAAAAAAGATCAATGGCATGGGATAGGTTATTATTCCTCCATGAAAGCATAGCCCAATACCAAATCAAAACACTAGAATTCTTGAAAAAAGGGAAAAAAAGGGGAAAAGCAAGTGGGTTTGAATGGAAAATATGCTTTCACTTCTCTCAAGTCTAAAACATTATAAACAACTTTATATCTATGATATCTCCATTATATACTTAGCTGTCTCACATAGAAAGGCATGGTGCAGAATAGATAGGACAGAATGGCAAAAATATGTACTGAAAACGAGATTCATAGACAAAAAAATCTTCATCACTTCACTTACATTCCATGAACTTTTAGAAAAAGTGAAGGAGAAATAATAATGGGTTTTAACTAAGATGGAAACTGCAAAGCTTCCACTTTGGAATGTAAATAAATAAGATACCCATGTGGACAAGTTTAAAATTATAATCAAGAAGAAAGGTGATGGGTGGTCTTACAGTAAGTGGCGGTCCCAATGATAGAGAGACAGTGAGATAGGCAACCTCAGGATTCCAATTCTGGATCGTACTTAAGGGGTGTGACTCATCACACTGGGTTAACTGACATTACTGTTTTTGTTGCTCTTTTTACGTGTACATGTAAAAAAGCTTTTGTTTATCGGATCAACCGTTATCTGGTAAAGTGAAGTAAGATTTTTTTATGACTTACTTAAAACTTAAAGCTTGATTCGATAAAAGAATATTAAACAAATTAATTCAACCAATTTGATAACCGAAACTTTGTAATCAAATCTTTTTTAACTAATATTTTTACCCTAAATTTAAAACTTCAAATTGATAGCATTTGGCTTCACTCATTTACACTCTAGTCAAAGATTGTAAGTAGAAAGAAAACTGCTCTTATAATTGTCACGAAACTCCTTTTATATATGAACTAATCCAAAATGAAATTTTGGTAAATACAGTCCACGCATTAGATGATGAGAATAACTATTAGCTTTTTTTTTTTTTACTAATGCTTTTTCTTTGTTATTTTTTCTTTTTTTTCCCTTTATAATAAACACTAAATAGTACTCTTTATAACAATAATAGTCTTTATAATGTTATTACTTGAAAGATCGGGTTGAAAATCTAGGCCGAAAACATTAGTCAATTTTCAATTAGCAGTCAATTCTTTTTTTTTAACTGAATTAGTAGTCAATTCATTCATTATTGTTATTACTATTATTTAGACTTATAATCAGTTGGTTTATCTTATAAACAAAAAAGAAATATAGTTGGACTGTTATTATTTTTAATTTTTTAAAAGTTATGTAAAATTTGCATATTTACCCACTATTTCTTTTGATGTAATAGTTTGTTTCATTTTATCACCGTTTTAAGTTATCAAAAAATATGGAAGTTGTACCCTTTTTTTGACTTTTTCGGTGTTTTAAGGTTGAATCAGTTGAAAGCCATTGTATATTTGGACTAAATATTAAATTTCGATTCCAACGGTATAAAATTTTCTACTATGGGGGAAGGTATGCTTCGGCGATGGCAATCCGAAAAAACCTTTAAAGACAACAAATAAACAAACTATAAACAAAAATAAACAGATAAACCGAAAACAAACAATGATAAACAAAGTAAAAATTGAGGCTATAGATGGGTTTTTTTTAGCCCTGATTTTACTCGACTCTACAACTTCTACCGATGGCTTAAACAACCGCTCCAAATTTGCATTGTAGTGGCAGTTTAGGTACATGGATTTGCGGCGGTCTTCTAGGCAAGATTGAAACCCCATGTAAAATGATTTCTCACCAACTACAATGTCCAATGGCCAATTGTTCACGGTGGTTGAAAGTAGGGACGATATTGATCCGAACCACTCCTAACATCGCGCGGAGTAATAATGACTTTCGTGTTTTCGGCCCAAACTCTTCCGCCTGATCTAAAGCTATCAATTAAAAAAAATACTATATATATAAATATTTCATATAATTTATCTATATAAATATTATTGTGCTATTTAAATTCATATTATAAAAAATAAATATATAATGTTAAACTAATAGATTTGAATCAATTTGATAGTTAAGATTTAATTTTTATGTTAAAAAACTTGGAAAAAAAATTATAAAAAAAGAAAAAAAAATCCATGCAGATAAAATTGATCTGCTCCAAAATTCAAAATCCAAATGGGTGTACTCCAAATCTGAACCGATAGTGGACACAGAGGTGGCAAAATCCGACTCCGAATAGTCTCGTTGCGCCCTAGTTGAAAGCCCACCTATGACGATCTCCTCCAGCAAATGATAATTTCTTGTGCGTCAGTTTATTGAATCTTGTAGCAACCCCACTGCATAGATTTCCCTCGTGGTTTGCAACAACCAAAGGCTATGTCAGAATCAAGTGCTTATACATATTTATTTAAATTACTCAAACAATTATTTCTTATGGATTATTGTTATTTATAATTGAAGATCGAAATATATATCATATTAGAACAATTAAAAAGGAAAGAAAATGTGTAATTCAAATTCTCCCGAGAAACAATAAATAAAGACAGACATGTTGAAATATCAGAAGAATAATAACAAATAGATTTGACTTTCGTCTTGTTTTATAACTTGACTTTGAAGTAGGGGTGAGCAACGGTTAAAACGGTTAATGCGGCTAAAACGGTTAAAACGGGTCGGTCAAAACGGTTAATGCGGCTAAAACGGTTAAAACGGGTCGGCCAAAACGGTTAATACGGGAAATTCGGCCAAAACAAAAAAAAATTTCAGCCAATTCGAAAAAAAGCGGCCAAAAAAATTTTCGGCCGAATTGGCCGAATTAACCGAATACAGACGTCGTTTTATGTTGAAAACACATAACATGTTCATTTATGCGTAAATGAAA